>APFE031127151.1:12387-66917 GCA_000404065.3 Pinus taeda
CAGTCGCTCTGCTGTCACTGCTGGGAAAAGGGGATTTGGCAAACTTGCCCATCGCACATCCTCTGCAAGTATCAAAGTGATCAGTACTGAAATCTTGCACACCTGTAGTGATCTCCCGTAAGGTCCTCAAGGCTCCATGATACATATGTCCCATCCTGCGGTGCCAAATCTCACACAGCTCAGAACTGCTAGCTTTGCTGTCGGTATTACTGCTTAATGCCAAAAGGGGCTGGAATGCAAACTTGTACACCTTTGCATGGCGTACACCTATCACTCTAGCTGAATCAGCGGGAGTGCCCCTAGGATACATCAACACCTGTCCTCCCCTGAACAATACGTCATATCCCCTGTCCTCCAAAGCTGAGACGAATATGAGGTTCTTCCTCATCCCTGGCACATAAAGAACATTTAACACCTTCAAGGGAGGTTTGGACTCCCTCTGAAATGTTAGTGTCCCCACACGACTGCTCTAACAACTCTGTCATCATCGAGTACTACCTCCATATCAGTGCCACTCTTTGAAAGCTCTGAGAAGTACTCACGGACTCCTGTCATGTGACGTGAAGCCCCACTGTCCACATACCAGATACCTGAAGATGCTTCGCTAATCGAGGGAAAAGCATGCTCCCTCTGAACCTGTGTGGCAGGTGATCCTACACTAGAGGACTCACGCAGTGAACCCAAACTCCCGGTCAAAACGATCTGAAAAGTCCTCAACCTCTGCTGAAGATGCCATGCTCTGGTTCTTCCCCTTCTTCTTCTTCTTTTCCAGACACACAACTGCATAGTGCCCCATCTTTTGACAATTCCAACACTTCACCTTGGAATAGTCCTTCTGTGTGTTACCCTGTTTACCTTTACCTTTGCCTTTCTTGCCTCCTGCCAACCGTGCTACATCCTCATCTTGCTCAACTGGCTTGGCTGCCCCAAGCTGACCTTTCCTGATCTCTGTTTGAATGCAATCATCCCAAAACCTCTCCCATGTGGGAAGGGTCTCACGTGCACAAACCCCATCAGCAAAGTTCATCCATGAACGGGGGAGACCATTCACTGCAATCCGCACCAACTCAGTGGGTGGAATGACCTCTCCAACTGCTGCCAACTCATCTCTCACATTAGTAATCTTTGTGAGATATCCAGCTGCACTATCATTACCCATCTTAATGGTCTTCAGCTTATCCTTCAGGACCATTTTCCGGTTCCCATTGGTCCTCTGGTAGAGATTGGACAATGCTGTCCACATCTCATCGACATTTCTCTCTCCTCTCACATGAGGAATGCAATGGTCTTTAACTCAGTCTAGAATCAGTCTCTTACACTTGTTGTTCTTTTTATTATAATCAGCCAACTGAGTAGCATCAGTAGGTACAACAACAGGGTTCTGTGTGGTACGCACCATGATTTCCCAGACTTTAGCCTCCTCAAAGATACTCTGCATCATCTCCTTCCAAACGCTGTAATTGGAATGCCCATCCAACCTATCCTCCACCCTCAATTCCAATGACATCGTGCTGTCCTAAAACTGAAAAATAGCACTGCTGTAGTAAGGATAAAACTGTTGTTTGTGAAAAAATCAGCTTGCTGGAATTTTCTGAGTGAAAAATCAGCGGGCTGTAATTTTCCTCCTTGCTGTCCCAAACTGCACTTCAGCACTCAAGCTCTGATACCATGTAAAAATTTCTCATTTCCCACCCCGGTTTTCAGTTCCACCTCGTTTCTCCAAAATAGTTAAATGCCCTTTCCCATATCCATACATTCAACCACTGAAAAATTAAATTTTGCTGAAAACACATTTTGGAAATTTTACAGAATGCTGGAAAATGCAGCAATAAAAATCAGCACATACACACAGCCATTCAACACATTTAAACACAGTGATTTTTGGTCAAGGTGACCTTGGAAAAACCCCCTAGAACTCTTGGGGAAAACCAGTTCGAAAGCTCCTTTTTATTTCTGGAAAATGCTTTTTATAGTGAGAAATATTCAGCAAAAAATCAACAAGCAAACTTTTACAACTTATCTCGTTTTCCGTGCCTCACAGCCAACTGAAAAACTTGCAAACAGCAAAACAGAACAACAATAAATGCTGTACGGCCTCCTCGATTTTTGTGCCCAATTTCAGCCTTAAAATGCTGCTGTGCAGCTTGCCTAGAAAAGTGTGCAAGCTGCCAAAAATACGTTGTACGGATTTCTGTGCAGAAAAAACTAGCAGTACAGCTATACGGATTTGCCTCGATTTGCGTGCTAAGGTACGACGACTTCTTGTACGGATTTCTACTCTATTTCTGTGCACTTGCTGTATGGATTTCTAGAAATCGTGCCCAAATTCTGCCTTTCACTGTGTGTTAACTTAGCTGTACGAATTTGCTAAAATGCTGCCTTGGAATGTGTGCCAAGCTGCTGCCTCCTTCTCCTCGCTGTCTAGAAATCTCCCTTGCTCTCTTGCTCTCCTTCTCTCAATCTGCTCATGAAAGAATGAATGACCTTTTCCTCGTTTTCCTCCTTTAATCTAACCCTAGGGGACTTTTGGGGAACCCCTAAATCCAATGGTTGAAATAGATTGAGATCTATGGCTGAGATTAAATGCTCATTTAAATCTCACTTTCTATTTCTTAATTCACCCCACTTAAATAAAGACCCACTTAGTCATTTATTTCCAAAGTCACTTTTCCTTTCTAATTTTACATTGACTTTATTAAAGTCACTTTAAAATTAGACTTTAGTAACTTTATCACTTAAAGTCACTTTTAAATAAGATTTGAATTTATAAAAATTGTAAAGTCACTTTAGGAGAAAAATTAAATTCTTTTGGACACTTTTCCCTAGGCCAAAGATCAAAGCCTTAGGGAACCACCTGTCCTCCGGTACCAATATTTCAACAATTACTTGATGATCTTCTTTTGAGTTTGATTCTTTCTTCGATGTGAGGGAGATCACTTTGATGATGAAGTGTTCTTTCTTGCTTCCTTTGGTGATGATTGTAGAATGTGTAAGCTTCCCAATAATGCTTCAAGTATGGAATCCTTCTTTGAATGGAGGTAGGGTCTTTGAGGTCTTCTTTTCTTTCCAAGAGTTATTTCCTTCAAGATGATGTGTAGAGTAATCCTTGTGATTGTTATGAAACCAGATCACAAAAAGATAGAAAAGAAAGATCAACGCCTTAGAAATTAGCCTCTTCGAGGGGGCAACCTTCTTTACATTACACAAATGAACAATTCTTGGATGGTACAAATGATAAAACCTCCATTCTATATATAAGAGTCTAAGGGGTCACAACATAATCAAAGCCGACATAACAATAATAATATAAGGGCACAACAATAACAATAGTGGGCTTCTATGGGGCACAATAATAGCAATATGGGGGCAATAGGAGCACAACAATAACCATAAGGGCTACAATGACAATAGTAATGGGGGAATCACTAGTATTATAGGGACCTAACAGTGATGAGATGGACAATCCTCCTTGATGCTTCTTAGTTCTTGTGCTTGTCCCTTATGTATCCTTCTTTAATTGGATCATCTTCAAGCTGCCTCTTGTTGTTGTTGTTGTCACCTTAGGTCTGATACCATGTTGAGAAATCTAGGGCAACAAGATTAGGGCGATTTCTCTTACTTTGATAACTGCTTGTGATGTTCTTTTACTTGATGTACTTGTAGTTATCTTCTTCTTTTAATTGATTATTATTATGTTCCTATCATCAAACAACTATCAAACAATGAAGATCAATGAGCCAAAAGGACACAAAATGTACGCTGCTAGCCAGGGCCAAAACCTCTCCTCTTGAGAGGAAAACCCACAATAATTCTTCTCTTCTTATAGAATGATGAATTCAAAGACCTAGGACCCTTGACAAAGACCCCTCCAAGCCCAAGCCAAACCTCTTCTTGACGAACTATCTTCTCACAAAGTCAACCTAAGTCAAACATGCTTCACAACAATTGCAACCTCTCCTTCGACCACAATTTTAAACCTGCAATTTTTGACCGTGATTCTCGACCTTCCTGCATAAACCCTAGCTCACATGTGTGGTTGGAATATGGTGGAATAGGTCTCTTTTCTCCTTCGCTTGGTGAGCTTCCTTTTCCTTGATGATTCAACTTGCAAATTGATCCTTTTGACACCTTATTTTGACTCCTTTGATGACTGTAATTTTTTGCGCAAGTGATGCCCTAAACCTTTCGCATGTCTGGGAGAATTCAACCCTAAAATAGATCTAAAACTTCGATTTATCTTCTCCTTTTTCTCTCCTCTTTTCGCTAGCTATTATGCTTCCTTTTTCTTGGTGATCGAACTCATTTGATTGCTTGATCGAATGCCTTGGATGCATCTTCAAATGAGGTTGAGTGCTTTTCCTTTAGGCTTCTCTGTCGAGGCCGAGTAGCTCTTATGAGGCTGACTTGCTTCTGTTTGTAGGCCGACTTGTTTGACTGCTAGGTTGACTTGTCTTGGAGGGAGCCTTATGACGTCTTGGAGGGAGTCTTATGACACTTTTTGAATTACAATAATTTTCTTGGCATGATAGAATATGCCCAATGGGGTCTTTCAAATATGGCAATGACTTATTTGACTTCTTGACTCTATGATAATCCGTAGAAGCACTCAATGGGTGTTTAACCTACAAATAAATTGACCTTGACCATGAAACCCATGCTACAAAATAATAATAATAAAATTTCTTTTCTCTTTACATCAAATACATAAAATCATGATTACATTATGATGACCGAACCTAGTTACATACTTCAACACCCCTTAGGCCAGACACGAGGTTAGTTCTTAAATGTTTCTTTACTACTCTAGGCACTGACCATTTCCTTAGAGTGTCTTTCCCCCCTTCAAATTCTCCCTTTTTGCACCAAGCCATCTCATGCCGCCCAAACAAGTACTGAATCAATCCATCAAAGAGAATATCTACATATTGTAAATTTAGGTCACTTGGATTGATGTCCTTCTACCTTGAGCATTTACTAGAGTTACAGGATGGCATCATCGTTCGCCCCATACACACACACACATTGGATGCACTCACTTAGGATCCCTTTGAGACAACTTCGGGTTGGTTCTCATCAACTTTGAGTGGAGACTAACCACCATATACTGAGATTTGATAGGATTTGCCAGGTGTGTCACCTTTTGGCACCAGATTCAGATCAACACCTCATTTTTAGGTGCCTCTTATACTATGAGATCAGAGGGCGCTACCATTGCCTCTATAGGGATTCATGAGTATCCCTCTCTATCTTCTTCTAGTATCCTGACCAAAGATGCATATCCCTCTTAATCAGGGACATATTTAGACACAAATCTTAGATCCTTCGTAGCCCGCCTCACTCGGGGATGATTGAGACGATTGCATCATACTTTTAGGTTGATCCAGCTGATTGAAGCAACAGGCGAGGAGCTGAGTTCCAGAGTATTTTAGAGAGTAGAACAACGAGACCTCAGGTCTCCTCTTAGCCCCCCTTTGGGAGGTCAATTGATATCCTTGAGACTGTGGCAGAGGTGTTGAACAACACATTAGTTCACTCACACCCAGAGCGATAGAAGGATTAGTTCTATACGGTTCCTAAGCAGGGTGCCCCCCCTCGCCCCAATGGAATAGCTAGAGACTTATCTAGAGCTTCTTTCCTTCAACCTTGTTACCCACCAAAATGGGTAACCCCCTAGGAGAAAACTTTTCTCCTATTTTGGACAACTAGCCAGCCAACAACCCTACGCATTAGCTTGATAATAATGATATGCTAGCTCCTTCACCATCCACACTAGTCACTACATCTCTCACCATCCGATGTTCTGCTTTGATGAAGGTGGGTTGCCACTCAACATGTACTTTGATTATTTTGCAATTGGGTGCTTTTACTCAATGTTTTGGGCGTTTATTATGAATTAAGGGGTAATTTGGATGATTGGCTGATCTTGATTGTAATGTTGTTCTCTCACATTACTAGGGGATTAATTTTTAGCCGTAGTCTTGTGGGACCTCCTTTAATGCCTTAGGGTTATAGTAGGGGCATTACTTGGAAGACCTAGATGGAAATAGCATGATCATTCTCCCTTCATCATACTTAACACTTTACATATCACATTATTAGCCCTTGATACCATCTCCATTCTTTCAGTCCAATTTGTCATTGGTTCATTTGGGATTTGGCACTCGTTTATCCACATCCTTGAGTAGGGCCAAAAAACATTTCCCTGGAAGCTGATGTAGCTAAAAGGATGGAAAAGCATAGTATGGTCACAATGAAAAAAAAAGAAAATTAAAATGCAAAAGATGGTCGGGGCATAAGCTGGCGCGTGGGCAAAAGCCTAGCATGAACTCTACCCTCTTCATTAGCCAACACTTGATTCTTGAACACTTGATGCTCCATCTCATCAAAAGGAACCGTTGCATGTCCCAACCCAAATGAGCGATAAACTGCCTCATCTTAAGGGGTAAAACTAAATGATATATCATAAAGAGGAAGCTTTGATCCTTCAGGTATGCACCAAAATACAAAGCATTATTATAAAGAACTGAAAGGCACACCATAGGGGGGGAAAATGAGGCTAAGCAGGGTAACTCATGCATCTATGATTACTCCCTCCATTACAATTATACACTTAGGATGTGGGCTCCCATTAGTTGGTCCCCTTACCATGGCACTTGGCCATGAAGCCTTTCCCTTCCATTGCCACTTACTTACACCAACACCTATTGAGTGAAGGGTTAATCTTGGAAATGCCACATCCCCTTGGGGGCTAGAAGCACCTAATAGGTTTGACTAGTTAACCAACCCTACATCTTTACGAGACTTGGTCTAGTTAGATATTTGAAGGTGATCTTTGTTGGAAACACTGAGAGTGGGGGGTGAATTAGTATTCCTTTTCAATTGTTATTTTTGTCAGTTAAATCATTTATATTTAGAACACAAAATGAACAACAGAAATAAATGATTTTATTAATATAATCTTTACAATAAATCAAGTACAATGTATACAGGGCTCCAACCTGTTGCCAAGCACCAACTTGGACTTTTTGTGAGGCTCCAACCTCTAGGGCACCAATCCTATCTTGTCAAGGCACCAACCTTGGATTTAGGAGCACCAACTCTAGAGACACCAATCCTTCCAATTCTGAGGCACCAACCCCAAGGGCTCCAACCCTCTGCTATATATTGTCTAGATATGTTTGGTAGTTATTCTCTGCTCCCAACATCTTCTTCACTGAATTCTGTCTATCTACACCTTCACTGCTACATCAATGACAACCTGTCTACATATGAAGGAGTCTTCACAACTCTTCATATTGTCCTAATAGAGGCTGCAAAGTTACCTCATGATGATTTCAAATAGCATCATGATCTCCAATAATGTTTCCAAGATTTGTTGAAGCTTTCCAACAAGATATCTACGCTAAGTCTTTACTGTTGTGGTAACTGTTTCAGGCGTGACTGCTTCTCACTGTTCTTGCTATTGCGATCTCTTACTTCCCAGAAATAGGCTCACCAATGCTTCAATGCTGGTGTTGGCTACTGCTCCCTTTAAACGATGTCAAATGAAGCTTTATTTTTCCCCTTCACATAATTGTTCTTCAAGTCACGTTATGTACTTGATTAATTCATCACAGGTACAAGCCTTTCAAAGATTACCCCAATCAACAAAATTGCTTCATCCTTTGGCTTCCTTTTGTCTTGCTGGACCTTTGGCTTCCTTTTGTCCTACTGGACCTACGACTTACTTCTGTCCTTCTGCTTACTTCTCTCTCACTCGATCTTCGACTTCTTTTGTACCTTCATCGTCTACCAGAACTTTGGCTTCTCGACCTTTCGACTTCTTCTTTTGTTCGTTTGACCTTTCGGCTTCCTCTGTTCCTTCAAGTTCACGAGTTGTGAACTGTTACCTCTTCTTTCTGATAGATGCCTGAGATACGTTACCCATATGGAGGTCCCACATGCCACGTCATCACCTTTAATTGCAATCACAACTTTCGGAGGTCTTCTCATAACATAGTCGATCCCCTACGGTCGACAAACCGGATGCGATATGATCGTTCTAATAGGCGGATGTGATATTACATTAGGATTGTTTTCATAAACAGATCGGGTCCGCAACTCAAATCGCAATCGGGGGTTTCAACATGACAAGGCTTTAAAGAGACTTGCGATGTGGTGGATGCAATATCATATTAAGGCGTATGTAATGGAACTATCGGGTCCTTATTACATATCGCAATCAGAGGTTTTGAGTTGTGGCATAAAATAGAATTTCCGATATGGTTTTTGCCGATATTATATATTGTCGAAAGGGTTCCCATGGTTTATTACTTCCTTCGTATTACATATCGCAATCGAAGGATTTCAGTGTAACAACAAGGCTTCAGGACTCGTGATGCAATGGATGCAATATTTCAATAAGCAGTTGTTAATAAATCTGTCGGGTCCACAGCCTTATCGCAATCGACGGTTTGTAGGACTTCGACTTGCACATGGATTAAAAACGGCCTTAACCTCTGCAGTTGACTGTGATCTAAGGGTTGACTATGAGATTGACGACTAGGGTTGAGTGCGGGACTTCAGCCACGATTAGGGAAGTCTGTACTTTCCTACCCCCGCTCTTCTGATAGTTGTTGCTCTGTGACTTCTCTTCACTCTTCCGCTCTTCCGATAGCTGTTGCTCTTGTGGCTTATCTTCCTATGACCTTCGATAACTCTGTTTATGCACCTCCACTGTTTTCTTCTTTACTCCTCTGTTATCTCTGTTTCTCTTTGTTCTTTCGATAACACTTACCCTTGGGCATATGCGATAACTTGCTTCTCTTGCTTCGATGACTTGTTTCTTTGATGGATTTCGATAAACTCTTCATCTTACTCATTGGCTTCTTGCTCCTGTTACTTTACTGGATCTACTGCATCATTCGCTGTTCAATTGCTGTTCAATTGACCTCTTGTGTCATTTGCTGTTCAATTGACCTCCTGTTGTTCAATCCACTTGGGTCCTCCGTCTCATCATATCATCATATATCAAACTTTCATCACTATGAGCATTATGATCAATGGGCAATCATGTATCAAAGAATTTGCCATCACAAACACTGCTATATTTACATCAATGACAACCTAGATTAAGAATCTCGATTTGAAGTAGTAATATGCCCTTAACACTTAAGTATGGTCCACTTAGATGCATTTATGATCTCAGTCTCTAATGAATGGTTGCTTTTACTTGAGTTCGAGTTAGTTTTACTAGGTGGTCTTGTTAAAATTAGCAACTAGGGCCAAACTCCATGTGGGTCACCTTATTTATGGCAAGTGATATTTTTCTTGGATTCCTCTCTCCGAGAGTTGTAGGATTGATCGAAAGATCATTCGATTATGACATGTATTTAGGGAGATATGAGTTTATTTATATTATTTGACAATTTGTCAAGGTCGGCCAACAAGCAAATCACCCCTAGCTCAACCTCAACGTTGCATTTAAATAGAGGAGACCTCAAGTCATTTGAGACACATCACTCATGATCTCTCTCTTTCCACTTGTTTGGGTTTCTCCTCTCACAAGGAGGACGTAGTGGAAGGGGAGACATCTAGCTGCAGTGAAGGGAGATATCTAGTTGCAGTTGAAGGGAGATTTGGCCACAGTCAAGGAGGCCTAATATGCAGCAAAAGGAAGGCTCCAATCCGCAACAAAGGAGGCCCTAATTCGTAGCAAGATAGAGGCTCCTAATCCGCAGCAAAAGCAAGTCCTAACTGCAGTTGAAGGAAGATCTGGCCGTAGTTAAAGGAGCCCTAATCCACAGCTAGAAAAAGGCTTAAAGCCGCAGTCAATAGAGGCCTAAAGACACAGCTAAGGAGAGACAACTAAAGGAGACCTAATCGCTGTCAAAAGAAGGTTCTTTTACACAACTAGAAGGAGCCCTAATCCATAGCTAAGAGAAGTCATAAGACAGAGCAAAAGAAGCCCTAGAAGCAGCGTGGATGCTATAGGTACATCGTGGGAAAGAGAGGCTGTTTGGGTGATTGTTTGGGTGCCGCAACTGTGTTAGAGAAATAGGTCTATGCATTGGGCTTCAAACGACCCCAAGGAGCAACGTGGAGGTCAGCGTCCTATTGGAGAACAACACCAGTACATAGGAGCAATTGTAGGCCAGTTTGATGGGCTGTTAGGGACTGCGGTTGGTGCCCTAACTAGTCCCAGAATTGCAGCATTGCAACAGTTAAAGTGTTGGCATTCTTATAGGCTAATTGTTGCTGCGTTAAGGGTGGTTGGACACTATTTTGGAGATGGTTACTATGTGCTAGGCCACAAACCATAGCACCATAGTAAGGGCTGCTAAGGGCAGTCAAGGATGTGCCACAGTTTCATAGGAAGGACTTATTCAAGTTCCCTAACCAAATCAACAAGGCTTGAGAAGGCTATTTTTACCCCTAAGGCTCATCCCGAGAAAAAGAAAGTAATGAAGGAAAATTTCCAGAAACTTCACGTAATTATGTTTTAGTGATTTTTAGAATTAAAGAGTCTATTGTGGGAAGAGATGTCACTATTGCTATCTCCCCTGACGAATTTAAAAATTATATAATGCATGAATCACAAACCGGTTAGTGATTCTAGAGTCAAATATAATCAAAAAATTAGATTGTTTTGGCAACAAAAAATATGTCATAACCAATTTACAGCTAAACATTGAAGATTATACATTTATTTCGCAATTCTCAGTTCAAACACTATGGAGCAATCAAGGTTCTGGGTTCGCCATGGATGGAAACCCTTGGTTCCTTCATCCTGTATACGAAAAAGAAATTTTTAACATTTTCCTACAAGAACAAGAAATAACACTTCAGGATGTTAATCTGAAGCCAAATTCAGTAACACTAGAGGACATACAAGATATTTCAAAAATAATTTCCCAAGAAGGTAAAAAAGCACTACAAAATTTGCAAAGAGAAATAGACAAGATCACCACTGACAAAAATGAAGATGTTTCTCGACTTAAAGAGCATAGTGAAAAATTACTGACGCAAATTAAAAAGCTTAAGAAGGACAAGAAGTCATTAGAAAACAAGGTACAACAACTTATCGAGAAGGAAACATCAAATGTAGAAATTCTGGTTGACGAAAAACAACAAATATTGATCCCGTCAATATTACAACTCTAGAAAAGGACAAGCTAGTTGAAGTAAAGATGTGCTCAGAAATTGCAGTTCCAGCAACAAAAGATTCAAGTGAAGATCTAGAAATTAACCATGCAACTTCCATAGCTAAAGGAAATCAGATACTTCAAATAAAGCAAGAAAAGGACACAAACAAGATAAGGGAGAATCAAATCACCAGAATTCCTTATCGACATCCGAATCACGAGAGTAGACAACTCAATCAAGCTACGTATTTAGAACATAAACAACACCCTGATATTCCGAAGAATACTGTTATATTTAGGTATGTTATATGCTAGAGCAATTTATTTCAATTTTCATAGTTAGCTCAATATCTTTTCCAGATTAGCAATCAAATCATCATTAAAGTAAACTACAGATAGAACATAAATATAAATCGCAAAAGACAAGCCAAGACAAAAGGACACGAGATGTGGCGCTAGCCAGGGACAAACCCCAATGTGGGAAAACCCTTGATCAATTATTCTTATATGTTCTTCAATAGTTCAGCAGAGAGAGAGAGAGATAGTACATATACATCAGAAGTCAACATATTGACTTATCTAAATAAGAGCAGAGATCTTCTCTACGAAGATAGCATATGAGGTACTTGATTGAGCTTAGTAGAAGGCATACTGCTTCCACTAATCCAAGGTGACTCCATCACCATGCTGCTCTTCACTGTGCTGTACTCAATCATCATGCTGGACCTCATTACCATGCTGCACACATCATACTGCTGCATCATCAAGCTGTACCTTATCATCAAACTGCACCCACCAGTGTTGCCTCATATTGAACCTCATTGTGCCCATCATGTTGCATCTCATTGTAGCATTTATTTATCAATGCTGCACTACACTTCATCATGATGCCCATCATGTTGCATCTCATTGTAGCATTTATTTATCAATGCTGCACTACACTTCATCATGATGCTCATCATTATCTATTAGCTGCATTAGCAACAGATAGGGCAGCCTTCATTATGTCAAGACAATCCTATCTAACAGTCATCAAATCCTTGACTGTGGTGTCATGGCTTGCGGCTTGACACACAGTCTTCCTGTAGCTTCTAGGCAGCACACATTATGTCAAGACAATCCTATCTAACAGTCATCAAATCCTTGACTGTGGTGTCATGGCTTGCGGCTTGACACACAGTCTTCCTGTAGCTTCTAGGCAGCACAAATATGATCCTTGATCCTCCAATGATACCTCAAGGGATCTGATCCTAAGCTCCCCTAATTCTGCCCTCCTAAATAGCCTCACTGTCTTCCTGAAATAGCTTCAGAGCAGCCTTATTTCTCCACGCTGAATACTTCTTCTAGCTGTTGCTGTCACGCTGTTCCTTTAGGGCAGATTCAGGCCTAATGTATGGACTTGTCACCCTCAAACAGTAGCTGTCCCTTCCAGCAAACCCTCCTTGTCTCAGCCTCCTCCAATCGTCATATTGTCCTCTAAACAGACCCCTGAAATAGCCCTCAAATGTCCATGCTATCCAGTCCTTTCCTTGCTGCAGCCAGGGCTTCCTTTTGGACAGTGAAATAGGGTCTTTAGACGTGGATGGATGACCTTGGATTAGGTCTCTCTAGACTGCGAATAGGGCTTTCTTTAGGCAGCGGATTAGGGCAGGTTTGGGAAGTGTGTAGGAGCCTCTTTAGGTTGCGTATATAACCTCCTTTAAACGTAGATAGATCTCCCTTCAATGATCTGTCTTTTGCTGCAGCTAGGAGCCTCTTTTGACTGCGGTTAGGGCATCCCTTTTTGCTGCGTCCAAGGGCTGTCTCAAACCCTTTCAAAACAACGTATAGGATTAGGGCATGGCTGTGTTTAGCTAGGGCATGATAACACCGGCGGCTAGGGCATGATAAGACTGCATTAGGGTCAACTGTTAGGCCTCCTTCACCGTGCTAGATCTCCCTTTTTGGACTGTGGCTAGAACACCTTCTACAGCTAGGGAGCATTTTTACCTTAGAGATTCTTCTTTCCACTAAAACCCAAAACAAGTGGAGAAGAAGAAATCTCAAGAGAGTTATTTGTTCAAATGACTTGCAAAGCACTTGTATTTATACCAAAACGTGGAGCACAAGTGGGGGCAGTTTAGTTGCTGGCTGACCTTGACAAATTTTTCCATAACACAAATAAATTCATATCTCCATGAATACATATCGGAATCGGATGATCTTTAGATCAATCCTACACCTCTCGATGAGAGGGATCCAAGAAAAATATCAGTTGCCATTAATAAGATGACCCACATGGAGTTTGGCCCTAGTTGCCAATTTTAACAAATACTAATGTTAGTGCAATCCATTCAAGTGATAACTTTTCATCACAAGCTTTCAGTCACTGCAAGATTCAACAAAAGATTAATGTAGGATGGTTTGATCCCTTCTCAATGTGACAATTTTGTTTGTCACTTAGGGATCATATCAACTTGTATCCACAAAGATGACTGTTTTGAGACAAGAAGACATTCGTAGCAGAGAAAGAGATCAAGCAGAAGACATTTGTAGCAGAAAAATAGATCAAGCCCTTTCATCAACAAGCTTTGAGGACAAAACTTTTTGAAGGGGAAGGCAATGTTATGAACACAAATTATGTAAAAATAGATAAAAATAGATAATAAATAATAATCATAATAATATAAATATAATAATAAATAATAAGTAAATTAACTAATGGTTAGTTAATAATGAAAAGGTATGTCTTAGAGACATGCTTGTTTGTGAAAGGGTACTTACCTGGCTATATATACAGGACCCTCATTCTCATTTGTAATTATCCTACATCAATTCTTTTATACAATATACAATTTACAACTACTATCCTACAATGGATGTCTTTGTTTATGAAGTATTTTAAATATTTCCGTTGCGTATACGACTTTTGGTCATTACAACAATCCTCTCTAGGAATACATAGCCAAGGCTTGCAATACATCGTGCCCACTTTTGCCTATTATAGAGGGAGGGGCAAGCTTCCTCAGAGAAATCTTTTTGGTGGACCGGACAAAGTAGCATGAGTTGAGCATTGACCAACGACAACATAGTAGACTTGTTCCTTACATAGGTGTCCATGCATTTGATTCTTTTCATGAGATAGATTGGCAGGAGATCATGAGTTGGTATCCTACTGATGGAGTGCCATTCTTAGTCCGGGGTACAGTACAACAGGAGCCCTTAGATGAGAGTGTTATTGCATGTTTCAGT
Organism: Pinus taeda; assembly: GCA_000404065.3. Taxonomy (NCBI): domain Eukaryota; kingdom Viridiplantae; phylum Streptophyta; class Pinopsida; order Pinales; family Pinaceae; genus Pinus; species Pinus taeda. The sequence goes on from APFE031127151.1 coordinate 26,742, forward strand.
GGGCAGTGGGATGTGGACCGACAGTTCATCAGTATTTTAGTAGCACTAGCCCAACATCAACAGAGTAGGGTTGACCTCAGCCTATGCCAGAGGTTGGATTGGAGAGAGGTGATGAGTTGGTATTCGCTTGATGGAGCAACAGCTATAGCCGAAGACACAACATAGTTAGAGCCATGGGACTTGGGCAATGATTGGCCATGGTGGCATTGGGATCCAGGTGCATCTACTGGTAGCAGGTTGAGTCATAGATGGGTATGGGATCCAGGTTTGAGGGATCTAGTCATGTTCGGATTGCTTGGAGGCATGATGTAGACCAGTGGTTCATATGGGATCCTGGTATCAGTTTGTAGATGCCTCTACAATGGAAAGGCATAGATTGCTTGAGGGCAAGCAATCTTGGGGCGGGAGGATTTGTGATGTCCCCATTTTTATTTTCCTCTATAGTAAAACTAGGGTTGATTTCCAAGGCACAAAATGGCCAGGTCATGGGAGCAGGTTTATGTCATTAGGGGTTCCGAGGGAATTTCGAGGAGTTTTTATGGGATCCGATGGCATTCGCTTGGCATATTCCATCATCCACACAATTTGCCTTTCGTTTTGTTGCATTCCAACAACTTTCAAAAAATAGCATTATTATGGGGTCGAACTTAATTAATTATGCTCGAGGTGGCATTCCGGGAAGATTAATTGATGGAACACCCCAGTGTAATAGTTCGTTGGAACCGGAACGAGAAGATCTACATGATGGCATGCTGAGGGCTGGTGTAGTGCAGCAAATTATCTTGGAGGTCGACTTTTCATCTAAGCTATTTTGGTTGTATATGCATGTAACCCCAGTTTATCTATTATAATAAAAGCTGAGATTGTTCCTGTGCCCCTTATTGTTATTTTGCCGTATTTTAATGATTTTATTTTACATGGCAATTTTCTGTTGAATTGAATGGTAATTGTATGGAGAAATTTGGTTGAGTTGGATTTCTGTAAAATTAGTAAAAAATTTCCCGTTTCAATAACCCAAATTTCTCCAAAGAAAGTAACATTGATTCAATAACCCAAGTGGGTGAATTCTGATCTGCAATAGCTCATTGCTAGGTTATCTGGCGTTTTGCTACTGAATGCTGAGGGTGTGAAATAAAAACATTACCACGTTTGAGTTTTTAAGCAAACCAATTCTGTGCTTTTGAAAGGAATAGTGCATGTGGATCTGAAAATGGGTAATCTATTTGCATCCACCTTATGGAATCAATAATCTTTATGAAACAATTCAATGGGGAAAATAACAGAAATAGCACATGAAGGACACAAAATTGCTATTTGTTATCATCATTCACTGCCTGTGGTTGTATGGTAATGCCACACATGCTTTTTTGAAATTGAATCTTTCTTGTATTTTAAAATCAAGAGTGATGTTTGATCGGTTGTGCATATTTACTGATATTAGTGGGTTCATCTATTTTGTAGTCTGGAGCTTGTTGTGTCCTTCATGAATGACTGTCCTTGGTTGTATGTACTATGTTCTAAGTGGCATACTTTTTGTATGGATTAAACTGCCAGGAAGAATTGTCTAGATTGCATGATGAGAATGGAAAATTGAAGAAAACAATGGAAGGATCTACAACAGGATATATGTTAGTCAATGGAGATGATAGAAAATCTATGGAAGTTTCAGATATATCTAAGGTAAAATGCATAACGTAGGATGCTTATGGATATATTTTGGTGATCTTTGACAAGCCACATCTGTAGTGTTGTTGTTAAGAGGTAAGGCTGTTTGATCTATAGTATTTACTCTTTTTCTTGTCTTAATGTTATTGTGTTTCAGGTTGGAGACAATTCATTAAATGGGCCGGAAGTGCTCCAGGTAAGATACTTGCTTTGAGTCATAAACTGGCACTTTATACGCTGCTTAGCACTACATGCCTTCAATGCGTTTGTTATATGGATTGGATTATGCTACCCTGGATTTACTTTTTTAAAGTCCTTTATTGAATATTGCTGATGGAAATTGATGGAGAACCATCCAATATATGCATCTAAAACATAATTTGTGGCTTATGTGTAATTTTCATTTCATTTATAATACAAGGTCAGAAATTTTTGTTCATATTGGCAAGGCTCTTTGAAGCTAGTCCTTTTATAATGTTAGTCCTTGAATATTTTTGAGTTGCCAGTTATGAGTCTAAATTTGTGATTGCAAATCCCTGAACCCAACTGATGTTATTGTGCTGATTCTGTGGGACACCTAGTTTCAATTGTAGTGCAAGCAATGTTCCACAGTCCACTGGGACACATCCCCTAGGGTGGGGGGCATGCTCCCCACGTTTCCCATGTTCTTGGGATGTGGGGACGCCTTGGGGAACATTTCCCCACGTCGCCCTTTTGGGGAAGCTCAAAGAAATGCAGTAGGAAATGTTTCCCCAAAATGGGTGCTTGTGAGCACCCCCGCTCAAACAGAAAAGGGATGTTTGGGCGTGCCCCCTAAATTTTGCCTAAAAACAATAATTTATGAGTGGGAAGCTTAATATTTAAACCTAGGGCCCTACCAATGCTATTCAATTAGTGGTAATGTCAAATTCTTAAGTAAAAGTGACATTCTCCTTTATCTTTCATTTTCATTCTTTGACCATCAACAATGTTACTTGTTAGATTATTTATCTTTTCAAAGTGGCATATCTTTGTTTTGAGTGGGTCTTTGTGAAAGTTTTGAACTTATTTTGTTCAGATATGCATGCGGTCAATACACTGCAGGGACATATGGATATGCCTGCTATCAGACAACAAAGATATACGAATGCTCCTCGTAATCAGCGTGTCCATGGGAAGCATGCAAATACTGGTACAGTTGTAACAAGTAATGGATCTACACCACCATTAGAGCTTGAGGGGAGGCAACAACTGATGGAGCTCAAAATTAAAAAATTACAAGAAAGGGAAAAGGTGGATGGTGAATTATTTACCTTTAAATGTTTTTAGAGATTTTCGTGTAATTTTAGAATACACGGAGAATGTGCATTTAGTGTTTGGTCCTTGGAATTTGTTTTTGATATTCTGAATCTCAATACTTACTAAAAATTCTCAGAGAAATTTATCTGTTCCATATTTATTCTTGCTCATTGTCTTTCTTTTTTGTTGCTTGTCAAGGATGTTTAGATTTTTTTTTGTTTTTTTTTCTTTCCTTCACCCTAATGAAAACCTTGTCGGAGTCTCCCCTCTTCTTCGGAATATCCAGATGGAGGGTCTCTCAATTTCCAGCCACAATAGTGGCTGGTAACCCCAAGGGACTTGATCAGATTTGAACCTGTGCTCTATGGTCTCACCATTGGCAACATGCCTTTGGGTGGATGGCTCAACCGATTGAGCTAACCCTTGCGGCTTAGGATATCTAGATATGATCATAGTGTTCTTTCGATGAATAGACTAAAATATTTGAGGAACATGTAATGCATTCAGGAGCTTACAAATTTGCTTCGAGACGAAACACAGGCTTTGGTGGCTTTGAAAGGTGATCATGAAAAGTCACTGGCTGAAATAAAGAAACTAAAAGAATTACGTGAAATAGACCAAGCGGATTTAGCAAATGTGAAGTTGCAACTTCAAAGTATGTGTTGGTGGTTCTTGAATCATATAAGTTTCTTGCAGAACTTCTTTCAGGTCATTTTATTCCATCAAGGGTCTATAATTTAATTAAATCTGCTTTTGGTGCTTGCAGAGGAACAGGACTTAAATGAAGTTGCTCAAAATGAATGTACTGTTTTGAAGGCTGAGAAGCAACGAGTAAGTTCAAAGTAATTTTGAATTTTATTTAAAAGGGATAAATAGAAAATCAGCTACAAAATCTGATAAATAGAAGCGGAAGAAAAAAATAGCATTTCCCACCTCATATTTTAACCCATAAATATCATTACAGAATAAAAGGTTTGGGTTCACATTTTGGCTGCCACATCTCCCTACAATAATTTTCTGCATATTTCAAGTGACTTATAGTTGACATAAACATTGGAAAATATGTGCTATCAATAATATTTCAATTAGCAGTCTTCCGAAAGTGAACATGTTCAATTTTTTCTTGTGTGAAGTATGCCGAATGACTTTATTTTGGAATGTGCGTAGCTTTTATTTAGTTCATTCTGTGACAAATCCCTTGCTATAAATTTCCACAGATGTCCATGGAAATTGCAGAGCTTCAAAAGAATCTAAATGACAGGAATGCAGAGATGAATAAGCTCAAAGAAGATCTTAGCAAAAGGAAGTTGACACATTCAAATGAATATGTTGAAAAATTAAAAAATACTGTTGCTACATTGGAAAAGGAAAAGATTGAGCTTCAGGTATGCTTTATACCTAATTGCTCAGGTGTCCAATAAAATTCATGTTCAAGCATTGGATGTAGTTCACGACACTAATTATTTTCAGTTACAATTTGTCATGCATTATTTATTTTTTAATAGCTTTGTCACTCCTTGTGGTATTGAGATGCTTATCAAGTGACTTATAATTTTACCTCAATATAGTAGGATTTGCATCCTCGAAATGACATTGAGAGTCCAATTGGTCTGAAATCAGGAGTTTGGAATGACAAAGAGACACTGTCAATCATGAAATACTGTGTTCACATGACATAGATAAAGAAAATAAAGGACAAATAGTCACAACATCATTCGCTTAACAGAGGAATTATTGTGTCTCTTATTCAATATGATATACACATGGAATTGAAAGAGAAGGAGGTGATGCAAAATATGCATTGAGAATGCTTCTACTAGTGTTGATATCTCAAATCAAGATAGCTTGGCTCTATATACAGATAGGAGATCATGTACACAACAGCTAAGGAACAATTATTCACTAGATTAATTTGTACTTCCCACTGGTGCTCTCATAGTCATCTTGTATGGTAACTCTCAACCCACACCATATTGTTAAAGTAATCTTTGCATTATATTGTAAAGTATTCATCAGAAGAATTCCATGGACTATATTTCATCAAAGACAAAATAGACTACAAGATACAATGCGACTTAATGACAACTTGAGGCTAGGAGGGAGGGGGGAACTTCTCCTTGGTACTGGGAATTGTTCTTGGGAGACACGGGTTGAGTCCTATAATGTCTGTGAATGCTTCTTACATGTATGATATGTGTTGTATTCTGTGCATGACTAGCCCCATGCACGATTTGTTGCACTGAATGCTATATTAAAAGAAACTTGCCCCCCCTGCATATCAGCTGCATTTTCGTATCGAAACTTTGAAACTTGACTGAAACATGTTTCAGTGCGTATGAAACACATTCCACATGGTAGAAATGTGTATCATACGAACTAAAATGCGTTTCAATATCTATACAATGCATTTCCAAATGAAATTTGTCTGATTTTGCATTGATTTAATTGTTGAGACCCACATTTTTGTTTTTATTGCCTAATCAGAGGTTAATTATGATTATGAGACTTTTAGAAACCTCTAAGACCGGAATTTTTTTCTTTAAAAAGGGTTTCGCTTTCAGTTTGCGCCAAATGTTGTTGATTAATGGTAATGTTAAATTCTTAAAGTAAAAGAGATGCCACTTTTACTTACATTTTTAACATTACCATTAATTGTTTCAGGATGTGTGAAGGTGTGTCCAACCTCATCGGACCTCATATGGAGGAAATAGAAGTTCATATCCTACTCAATATTCAACAGACTTGACATTTTTCAGAATTTCAGGATTGTTTTCATTACTTTCTATTATCATTTATATATGAAGGTATGGAATTGGTATTTAATCAAGAGAACCAAGCCCTTTATTTACCTCGATATCAGTGATATTGCTTGTTGGACTTTTCTGCCGTGGCCTTGGCAAAAATGTATCCTTCACTGAAACCAAAATCATTGATCAGGCATGCTAGGATTTCATAGCATATTTTAAAGCTTGGGTTAGTTAGTTTCATCGAAATTGGGTGTTGTTGACTGATGTCCCTAGAGGAGTGCAGTACAGTCAAAGGGTGATGTTAATGATGAGGATCCCAATATAGGTGATGGTGGAACGTTGCTTGTCATTTATGTTTGTTATTAAATATTCTTGCTCATTTATGCATAAATATTTCTTTCCAAGTTTCAATATATATATATATATATATATATATATATCATGTTTCCCCATTTCCAAATTTTTGGGGGGTCATGTTTCTAGTGTGTTTCCATTTCTGAAACATGTACTCATTTCCCTGTATCATGCAATTTAGACTGAAAGCAGTGGGGAGATCACAAGGGGGGTCATAATGTTCGTATGGAGACCCAAAGGGTGTCGAAGCGGCTTGTTGAGTGAAAATCATCCGTAGGTTTTCAATGAGAGATTTTTATAAGCAATTTTTCTCAATATCATTTTCACCTTTCAGCGGTTTCATGGCACACAGTTTTGTGGTCCATGGTAATGTAATTTATCCAGGGTTAATGGATTGGTTAATATAAGATCATTTGGTGAACAAAGACCAATCGTGTTGGAAAATGGTAGCTTCGGTTGGTATTTTCATCATGCAAATCAAAGAAGAAAATTTGAATTTATATTTTGGTTTATGACCCAACAAGTGTCCAAGTCGGCCCTCCTAGATCAAGTGGGCCTGGCTCCTTGAAGGCACCCATTCGACCCCTCTTGGAGACTATATATATGTGATCCTCCTCCACCAAAAGGACACATCAATGATCTCATATGAATTTCTGTTCTATGTGAAGAAGACACGATATTTGGAGGCCAAAAATAAAAGTAAATATACTATCTTCTATTCCTCACTCTTGTAGACAAAAGCAGGCCGAGTTCTGTGGCACTCTTTCTGTGGTAAAGCGAAGGTCTGTGGCACTTGTCTCTGCGGTAAAGCTAATGTTTGTGGTACTTGTCTCTGTGGTAAAGCAAAGGTCTGTGATGCTTGTTTATGTGGCTAAACCGACAGTCTGAGGCACTTGTTTTTCAGTGGTTCATGCGAGTTCTAAGATTGAGGAAGAGGCCCAAGTTAGGTCCTCTTGAAGACCTGTGGTAGATTTATTTTACAGACCTCTATGTGGACAAAATTGATGGGAACTTTTCATTGAATATTGGAGGGTTGACTTGGCACTTGTGGGAGGTCATCTCGCTGGTCAGTGTTTGTCTATATGATCTTATCAGATATTCTATTTTGACTGATGTACAATTCATGAAATATAACTCTCTCTCATAAGGAAAGCTTACTATGTTTTCCCTCTTGTGGGGTTTTGTCCCAATAAATTTTGGTGTCTCTTGTCTCATTGTTTAATGTGATCTCTATTGCACTATTGAAGAAGTTAATGGTTGAAAATTTTGATGTGTAACTGCCTAATGATTGGAATGCTCTAAATTGTATCATTGGAAGTAGTTATTAGTTTGAAAAATTGTACTAGTCTTGATTGCACTAGAAAATCAACATGGCATTAGAGCTATGGTAAAGAGAGAAGCAATGAGATCACCTTTTTGGGGAAGTAGGTCTTGTTGAGAAATGACAATAAGAAATTCCAGTTTAATTTGTCCTTGAATTAAACTGAGAATAAAAATCGAATTTTATTTTCATCGCAACTTCTAAATTGTTAATTAAGTTTAATTAACTTAATTAGCTTAGGAATTTTGAGTTGGAAGTCTTTATGTAGTCATGTATGTGTTCTCCTTAAATTTTAGGGGACCAGGATGAGTTTATGTGAGTTGTAATTAGATTAAGTTATTTTACTGAGTTATGGTCAGTTAAATTAGTTCTAACTGTTTGTGGAACTAATAGAGGACAAACAGTCAGTTGGTGCACTGGTGCATCCACAAGTGTTACTCTAGTTAATTGAAGATTCCCTCATGAGAAACTCATGCATGTCAGTTCAGAGAAAGACCCAGTTGAGACTAGAGTGCAAGGACAATGTACTATCAGTTGTATGATTTATTGACTTGTAAATATCATGCATGCAAACAGAGAAGGACCTATGTTTGGATTGCGTAGTTTTGGAAGCATGAATTCCCTTTAAATACATGCTACTCATCCTAGGAATTGCACAAGGAAATAAGGGCTTGGCAGGCAGTGGAAATTGGCTAAGTGTTGGCTAATAGCGGGCTTGTGAGGTAGAGAGTTGAGCAAACTTGTGTGGAATTGCTCTAGTGAGAACAAGCTTTGTATATTCACTCATATTTATGATTTAATGCAATACAGATAGGCGGGGTTTTGAGCTGTGTCTTTCCCCAGGAAAACTTATTGTGTTATGTGCCATTGATTTGTCTTCTTCTTCTTCATATTATTTTCATCGATCTATTGGTTTCTGCTTGTTGAAAGTAGAAGTAGATTCTTGTCCTGTGTTTTAGTAAATTGCATGAGCTTGTGAATCTATAGGAAATTCTACATGGTATCAAAGCTAAATTCAATATACTAGAGGAGATTTCGAAGTTTCGATTTTTGGGTTACAGGTGAAATTCGAATTTGCAATACATACTTCAGGATCGGTATATGGCGTTCTATGGTTTGCAGCTCGAGTATGCCTTGAAAGGCAGCTTGAATTTTATAGCCTGGAGAGACAGAATGGAGACTGTGCTGGAGGATAATGGCTTGAAGGAATTCGTTGATCAAGACATTCTTAAGCTAGTGACATCGGATGCAAAAAATCTAGCTGAATGGAAGAAGTGTGTGGCGAAGGCGAGGTGGATAATCCTTGAGGGAGTTCGAGACCACATTGTCTCGAGTCTCCATGGCAAGGAAACTCCTTTGCTATGTCGAAAGCATTGACGGACTTGTATCAGAACAACAATGACCAAAGGAAATTGGCACTGAAGAACAAACTTCAAAAAATGAAAATGGAGAAAGGCGAGACTATTCCAAAATACTTGACCAAGTTCACTCAATGTCGTGATGAACTTGGAAGTGTTTGAATCACGGTTGTCAAGGATGATATGGTGAGTCTTGGTTTTCTAGGACAGTTGATCTAGTTATTAGGACTCTGTCAATGGTCAGGAGAAGCTGCCAAATTGGGAACGACTATGGTCGGATTTGATGCAGGAGGAGATCAGGCGGAACACCAAGGATGGCTCTTCGTCAAAGGCTGATGATGAAGAGAACTGTGCCTTAGCGGTTAAGGCGAAGAAAGGGAAAGGGAAAGCTTCCCATTTCAGATCAGATTCTTTCCATGGAGGTAAGAAGAAAGACATGACGAAAGTGAAATGCTTTCATTGTCATCAGCTGGGCCACTTTGCTACAAATTGTCCACTCAAGAAGTCCAAGAAGTCCTTAGGAGGAGCGATGGGTGTGGATTTGGCCTCTCAATTCGAATTGGACTTTTCCTTCATTGCATGCATGGTGTCATCAATGACGGGAAGTGTAGGGTACTTGGACAATGGAGCTTCATTCCACATGACTAGCGACAAGGAGTTATTCAGTGACTAGGAGGAGAAAGATCTCGAGATGCATATCGAGATGGGTGACGACAGGAGGTATCATGCTACTGGATTGGGCATGGTTACTTTTCGGAGGGAGCATGGGGCTCCACTCACCTTGAAGAATGTTATGTATGTGCCTGGGTTGAAGAAGAACTTGGCATCCATTGCCATGCTTGAGGATAGAGGCTATGGTGTGATCTTCTCGAAAGGAAAGGCGTTCCTTCGACATAGAGCCATGGGTCAAGTAAAGAAGATAGGGATTTGGTTGAAGAATCTTTATGAGTTGGAGGTAGAGGATTGTGATGCTTTGAGCACGAAAATGGAGATGGTGCAAAGCCGAGACGTTGGCGAGTTGTGGCACAAGCGATTGGGCCACTTGCATCATGGGGCTTTGAAGATCATGCAACAGATCTCAACTGGTTTTCCCAAAGGTACACTAGAGCAAGTTGATACATGCAAGGGGTGTACTTTGGGTAAATACAACAAGTCTTCCTTTCATGACAGAGATAGTCGAGCAGAGGTTGTTTTAGAGCGAGTCCATTTAGATGTGTGTGGCCCATTCTCGACAGCATCCACGGACAAACACAAGTATTATGTTATATTTTTTGATGACTTTTCTCAAAAATGTTGGATATTTTTCATGTAGAAAAAGAATCAAACCTTCACAAAATTTTGTGAGTTTAGAGCATTGGTGGAGAAAGAGTCGGGCAAGAAAGTTAAAGCTCTACGGAGTGATAACAGTGGTGAGTATGTCTCCAACGAGTTTAAGAACTTCTGTGCAGTAGAAGTGATTAAAAGGGAGTTGACAACACCCTAGAACCCTCAGCAGAATGGGGTGGCCGAGAGGAAGAACAGAAGCATAGTAGGGGTAGCGAGGATGATGCTGCATGATTAGGGTCTCCCACTACACTTGTGGGCTGAGGCATGCAACACAACGATTTATGTTCAGAATTGTAGCCCGCATCAAATACTTGGGATGAAGACACTAGAGGAGGCTTATTCTGGTAAGAGGTCAGATGTTGGTCACTTCAGGATTTTTGGGTCATCGGTATATTGCCATGTGACCAAAGATGCATGGAAGAAGCTTGAGCCGACAACAAAGTTGGGGATCTTTGTGGGATACCCTCATACACCTCACAACTATCGGGTGTACTTGCTGACCAACGGGATGACAATGGTTCATAGGGATGTCAGATTCGATGTGGAGAAGGCCATGCGAGTTTCCCTTGAGAGGGAGCTACATGCAGTTGAGGAGCCTCAGATCGGTGTGGAGCAACCACATGCAAAGGATCCAGGAGTGGACACATCCACTCAGGTAGAGTCTTCTAGAGATGGGAGAAAGCACACTAGAGAGGCAGATAGATTGTTGTCGGATGCTAGAGAGAATGTGGGAGCACCCACATCACAACATAAACAGACGAGGTGACCTGACAAGTACACAGGATACATGATTCTTATGAGCAGATGTGTTGTGACAGAGCCTTCTTCCTTTGAGGAAGCAGTGCAGCAGCCAGTTTGGGTTGATGTCATTGTGGGGGAGTATGACTCCATAGTTCGTAACAATGTTTGGGATGTGGTCCCGAGACCGGAGAATAAGTACGCGGTGAGCTCTCGTTGGCTTTACAAGGTAAAGCAAGCTGCAGATGGTAGTGTGGAGAAGCATAAGGCTAGATTTGTGGCCCGTGGCTTTTCATAGGTAGAGGGGATTGACTATGATGAGACCTTTGCTCTTGTTGCAAGTTACTCGTCGATCAGATCTATATTGGCATTATTAGCGCAGATGGGGTGGAAGATACATCAGATGGATGTGAAGACAACCTTCCTTAATGGCACAATTGAGGAAGAGGTGTACATAGAGCAGCTTGAATGTTTTGAAACCTTCGGCTGTGAGTCGCATGTGTGCCGGCTCAAGAAAGTGTTGTATGCGTTGAAGCAAGCACCTCGTGCTTGGTACACCAGGATAGAGAACTACTTCATCGGGTTGGGCTTCATGAATAGTGAAGCGGATGCGAACCTGTACCACATAGTGGTGGAAGGTAAACTATTGATCATTGTACATTATGTTGATAATCTCATACTGACAGGTGATGATGCGCTGATAAAATCTTGCAAGGAGGACCTTGCAAGAGAGTTTGAGATGAAGGACTTGGGGCTCATGCATTACTTTTTGGGCATGGAAGTATGTCACGGTGATGGGGAGTTGTTTGTGTCTCAAGGCAAGTATGCCAACGAGATACTTAGGAGGTTCCACATGGAGAGTTGCAAGCCTATGGAGATTCCTCTAGCTAGAAACTGGAGGAAGGAGGATGCTACTTCAGGAGAGGTAGTGGAAGCTACTGTTTACAGGTAGCTTGTGGGTTCACTCATGTACTTGGTGAACACACGACTAGATTTATGCTATCCAGTTAACTAGCTTAGTCAAGTGATGGTTAGGCCTACCAAGCTGTATTGGAAGGCGACAAAGCATGTATTGAGATCATTATTTTAAGGTCCGACTGGCTCGGAACCGACTTGGCCAAGTTGGTCCAAGCCAGAAAAAAAATTTTCAACCCGGCAAAAAATTCAGTTCGGTCGGCTGAGTTATGACTGACCCTTATGACTCGGCCGAGTCATAACATGACTCGGCCGAGTCATAGCATGACTCGGCCGAGTCAATCATAACTCGGCCGACTTGGCCAGATCCGTAACTACTCGTTCGGGTAGCTGACAGTGGCCAGTGAACCATAAAAACACGCCTTTTTTTGATTTTTTTTAAAATTTTTCTAAGTGTGGGGGACTCCAAAGGGGTTTATGAATTAGTTTGTTGGTCTTTGGGGTCCATTCCCCTCTTCCAAACCCTAGTATTTGATCATATTGCCCTACTAAGGCTATGCTATTCTTGGTAATGTTAAATTCTTAAAGTGAAAGTGACATTCTCCTTAAATTTTAATTTCGTAAATTTTTAACATTACCATGAAATGACTAAGGATTTTTGAGAGTGGTTTCGGCCTCATTGGATTTCATATGGAGAAAGTAGAATTTTAGATTTCATTCAAAATCTAGCAGACTTATTGGTTTTTCAGGATTTTAGGATTGGGGCATTGCAATGTTTCCATTGAGTTTTGTCATGTATTAGGGTATGAAACTCGTATTTAATCAAAGCACCAATCCCTCTATGTACCTTGATGTTAGTGAGTCAGTGACATTAGTTGTCGAACTCCTTCGGGATTCACTCCCAAACCGGGAGCTTCCGAAATTGTCACTCCCACTCCCGTTTTCGCTCCCCCTCCCTGCTTTCGCTCCCGCTCCCAAGTAACACCGAGCCAGATGATGTTGGCAACTCTAGCAGTAGCCAGTAGTACTAGTCACAGACTTTTGTTGTAGAGGCCATTTCTAGCCTCCTTGATTATGTGTTTTTGTTTTGATCTCTATATCATCATCGTGTATGTATTGGACAGTGCATTGGGTGCCATTTTGATATAATGGATATATTCATGAGCCTACTTTGATCATATGTTGTCTTCTATCTATATTCTAATGCTGTGTGTTTGGAAACATGAATGAAAATCTTTAAACTTATGTGTTTTTATAAAAAATAAATATTTAATGTATTTTTTACAACGACTGAGTCATTGAAATCGAGCCGCCCGAGTCGATACTGAGTCGGAGTCGACCCTTGGCCGAGTCAGAGTTTTAAAACATTGATTGAGATACCTCATGGGCACTTCTTAGTATGGATTGTGGTACAAACAGACAGAGGGAGTGAAGCTTCAAGGCTTCACCGTTGTAGATTGGGCGGGGAGTCCATCTGACTGGAAAAGCACATCAGCAGGGATTTTTAGTATTGGGTCAACGACAATTTCTTGGTACATGAAGCAAAGATTAGTTGCACTTAGTTCGGTAGAGGTAGAGTACATGGCTGTGAGTCAGGCATCATGTGAGGCTATTTGGATGAGGAAGACCCTGGTTAGTCTATTTGGTCAGCAGATGGATCCAACAATGAGTTATTGTGATAATTAGAGTTGTATCAAGCTCTCCGAAAATCTAGCTTTTCATGATAGGTCCAAGCACATTGATATCCGATATCATCATCTTAGAGAGTGTGTATTGAGGCAGATCATGTTGTTAGAGTACACTCCCACGGAGGCACAAGATGCTGACATTTTGACAAAGGCATTCGAGTTTCACAGAGACAGGATCGGGGTAGCAGATAATCCCTTTCTTATTGAGAGGGAGTGTTAAGAAATGGAACAAGAAATTCCAGTTTAATTTATCCTTGAATTAAAATCGAATTCTATTTCATAGCAACTTGTAAATAGTTAATTAAGTTTAATTAACTTAATTAGCTTAGGAATTTTGAGTTGGAAGTATTTACGTAGTCATGTATATGTTCTCCATAAATTTTAGGGGTCCAGGATGAGTTTATTTGAGTTGCAATTAGATTAACTCGGTTTATTGAGTTATGGTCAGTTAAATTAGTTCTAACTGTTTGTGGAATTAATAGAGGACAAACAGTCAGTTGGTGCACTGGTGCATTCACAAGTGTTACTTTAGTTAACTGAAGATTCCCTCATGAGAAACTCATGCATGTCAGTTCAGAGAAAGACCCAGTGGAGACTAGAGTGTAGGGACAATGTACTATCAGTTGTATGATTTACTGAATTGTAAGTATCATGCATGCAATCAGAGAAGGATCTATGTTTGGATTGCGTAGTTTTGGAAGCATGAATTCCCTTTAAGTACGGGCTATTCATCTTAGGAATTGCACAAGGAAATAAGGGCTTGGCAGGCAGTGGAAATTGGCTAAGTGTTGGCTAATAGCGGGCTTGTGAGGTAGAGAGTTGAGCATACTTGTGTGGAATTGTTCTAGTGAGAACAAGCTTTGTATCTTCCTCATATTTATGATTTAATGCAATACAGATAGGCAGGGTTTTGAGCCATGGCTTTCCCCAGGAAAACTTATTGTGTTATGTGCCATTGATTTGTCTTCTCTTGTTCATGTTGTTTTCATCGATTTATTGGCTTCCATTGGTTGAAAGTGGAAGTAGATTCTTGTCCTGTGCTTTAGTAAATTGCATGAGCTTGTGAATCTATAGGAAATTCTACAAGCCTATGTCTGAAAAAGTCCTAGTTCAATTTGCATCAGAACAAAAGACTTGTTCACAATTTGCAAGGAGATCAATGGATAAGAGGATTCATTGCATTCATTAAGATTGATGACGATGATAAGTTCGAGGTCAAACCTTGACTTCTATGTTGAAAATTTTTGACTGTTTGCTGATTTGGAAGAAGACTGAGGAACATGACCTCAAGTAGAAGAGGATACAAGAAGCAAGTTATCCTTGTGAAGATGTCGAAGTAATAAGAAGCCCAAGAGTCTGAGCCTTTACGTCTGAGATAGTCCATGTTTGTCCGAAATCATCTTTGAAGCGAGGTCCGAGTTACCTCCGAGTTAAGAACCGAGTCATCTCTGTGTTGGATCTAAGTTACTTCTGAGTAAGTTCCAAGTTACCTATGTGTTTGAGATCGAGTCCTAAAAAAAAAGAAGAAGCTCAAAGCCATCAGATCTCTCCTAAAGAGGCCTAATCGAAGGCTTGTTGCAGAACTTTTCTTCCAGACCTTGATCAAGATATTAAAAACACATTGACGATACCTTGTCGAATTAATTCTCTAAGGAAAGGTTTTGTGACAAGAAAGGACTGATGCCTGCAACCTATGGAATAAAAGGTTCAGTCACAAAGCGAAGATGCATAACAAGAAGGTATTATACTTCTTATCAGATGTTGAAGCCAAAGTCTCCACTGTCCAAAGTATTAAGGTATTAAGTCCAAGAAGTAAAGGTATCTATCTAATGCTAATTTTTTTTTTGAGAAAAGTTTGTGGATCAAGCATATGTCTTTTGAAGCTTGCTTGCTCAAATAAGATTGGTGAAGACTTAAAATATTTGATCCAATGTTTTTAAAAACCGGTTACCGGTCAAGCTGGCCGGTTAGCAAGGTTGCCGGTCCGAACTGGCCAAAAAACTCCGTTTGATAGGGCATCTCGCCTTTTTTTAGCCCTAACCGGTGAAAACCGGTCGGTTTGTATCAAACCGGCCGATTTCGTCCTAAACCGGCCGGTTTTAGGCACGCCCACCGAAACATGCAAATAGGCGGATTTTGACTGTGGTTTAGGGGTTCTCTCTGTTAACTGACTGTTAACTCTCTATTAGTTCCACAAATAGTTTGGAACAAATTTAACTGAACATAACTTAGTAAACTGAGTTATCTAATTTCTAACTCAATTTAAACTCATACTGGACCCCTAAAATTTAGGGATAAGATATACATGACTTCAGAAAGACTTCCAACTCGAAACTCTTAAGCGAATTAAGTTAATTAAACTTAATTAACTATTTACAAGTTGCTGTGAGAATAGAATTCGATTTTAATTCTCAGTTAAATTCAAGGAAAAATTAAACTAGAATTTCTTGTTGCCATTTCTCAACAATAAATTTTACATATGACTCGACTAGAACACTAGGACTCACCTAAGACTTTGATGAAGAATTCCACCCTAGTTTTGAGGTAAGGTTGGAGGGAGAAACTTCGCCGACCATCCGTGTTCAGAAACACAAATGAATTAGTGAGATGAAAAACCTCCTAGGATGAAACTCTTGCCAAAATAATAGGCTTACCTAGGTTGTTATATACATTCATGGTGTTATTGGCATCATTTACATTACATAACTTGGAGAATGGGTTTATAATGACTCATAAATTGTTGATAGATGATCCGATCATGTTGAAAAAATTAATATTTCTGCTTCCTTTTGAATTTTGACAAAAACTGTGCAATAGTGCCAACGACATAGAATCCAATCTCGAGCCAAAGAGAAGCTCTTTGTTTTCATGTTAGCCCTGATCACCAATTCATCATTAATCTTGCTACAAGCCTCGTCTGAGTTGCTGAGTATTCCCAAGTTAAACTTAGGTAGATACAAAAAATGAGCCAAACTGAGTTGTTGATATCATGTTTGACTTGCAAGTACTCTACTCCTTTCTCTTGAGTTGGACAATTATTTTAAATGTAACTGATTATTGTAGTTGGATGCCTTGTTTCTCTTGGGCTAGATGATGATACTTCTTTTAGATGGGAAAAATTCGCTTATGCTGGCTTGAGTGTAGTCAGTCTAGTTTTGAGTTGAGATGAGTGACTAAATGGAGTGAGAGCTTTGGATAGGAAAACTATGCTACACAAAACCTGAAACAAACAACCACTTTAGTTTTGATGTCCAGGCCCTGATCACTTATAAAATGTGAGAGATATGGTACTCTCTCTTATAACTCAAACAACTTACTTCCTACCTCCTCCTGATATCCATATTAGAGATGCCAAGTGCATTCTATTAGGGAGCACCTTTTCAGTCTGGAAGCTTGGATTTGCCACAATCATTTTGTAGGAAAGTCTATGTTTTGGGTCCATAAGTGGATCCATCATCAAGACTTTAAATCCCTGAGGAAATAGTGTCGAGAGAACAAATATATAAATACACAAAAAAATAAGCAAAAAAGAAATGAAGTACTCTTTTATTAATGAAAATTTGTAGTAGTTGAAGTAGTAGACTTCAATTCCAGTGATCAAGTAATGACTTGTTTTCCATCCCATTCATGAGAGCTTAGGTAGGAAGCACTGTCTTGATCAGGAATGCAAAAGCATAAACAACAATTAGATTGTGTACTATCCATTGGTTAACCCTTATACCCAGCACACATGATAGGAAGAGAAGATGCCAGCAGGGAGTTTCATCTCGGTGTATAACACTCCAAGTTTGAACCAACATATCATCAGATTCCTCCCCTCTTTGACTTTGACTATTTGGCAGATAATTCTGCAGTTTCAATGTTAAAATTGGCAACTAGGGCCAAACTCCATGTGGGTCATCTTATTTATGGCAGCTGATATTTTTCTTCGATCCCTCTCATCAAGAGGTGTAGGATTGATCTAAAGATCATCCGCTTCCGATAAGTATTCATGGAGTTATGAATTTATTTGTGTTATAAGACAATTCGTCAAGGTCAGTGAGCAACCAAATAAACCCCACATGTGCTCAACGTTTTAGTATAAAAGGAGATGACTGGAGAGTCATTTCAACAGACACTTCTCTCTTGATTTCTCTCCGCTTTTCTTGGGTTTTAGTGTGAGAGAAATCTAGGAGAAAGAAGCCCTAGACATTGGAGGAAAGGAGGCTACCCTAGCTGCAGCAAAGAAGACAAGCTAGCAAAGCTATGGAAGGGATCTATGTTGACCTAAAGGAGCTCATGGAAAAAGTTTAACGCAGTTATGGAGGAGGCCTTAACAAGCCTTAGCCGTAGTTTTAAAGCAGCCCTAACATTGTCTTAAATTTGCCCTAACTGCAAGTCTGCCCAACCCTAAGCGCAGGTCTGTTCAAGCCCTAGATGCAGGTCTACTAAAATGTCTTGGGTGCAGAAAGGGCAGCGTGTGATGCTACAAGAAGAGGCCAAGGCAACGAGGGAGTTAAGGTTTGGTTCAAGGCTAACCGAGCTGCTGTTAGAGGACCAAGGAGTTGAGCTTGGAGCTTGAGTTGAAGAAGGGTGAACGCAAGACTGTTTGGGGCAGCGAAAAGGTAAGGTAATTCTGTTTTGAGTGGGTTGTAGGTGATAGCGTCGGACCACTTCAAAATAGGGACAACGTGAAGAGGTTTTGGGTCAGATTTGTGCCCAGAACAACAACACGTATGTGAAGGACTCTTCTTTAGTAGGGCCGTAGAGTTTAAGAGCCGTTTTGGTGAGTGGTTAAGGGATGTTGCAGCATGACCAGATGCCCTAACCAGTCACAGTATAAACAACAGTGAAAGCATGCATTAGTGGGACAACAGTGTTGCTGCACATAGCAGTAATGGTTCATGGTGGATACATGGACAACAAGTACATGATGCACAATGTATTATGAAACCAGCTCACAAAATGATAGAAAAGATAGATCAACGCCTTAGAATTCAGCCTCTTCAAGGGGGAAACCTCCTTTACATTACACAAATGAACAATTCTTGGATGATACACATGACTAAACCTCCCTTCTATATATAGGAGTCTAAGGGGTCACAATATAATCAAGCCGATATAACAATAATAACATAAGGGCACGACAATAACAATAGTGGGTTTCTATGGGGCACACTAATAACAATATGGGGACAATAGGGGCACAAGAATAACAATAAGGGCTATAATGACAATAATAATGGGGGAATCAATAGTATTATAGGGACCTAACACAAAGCGCGCAATGCCAACAATGGGACAACAGTGTTGCTGTACATAGCAACAATGGTTCATGGTGCTGCAAACTCATTGGACAACACAATGATGGGACAACAACCTTGGGACAACACAATGATTATGACAACTATGACATTGTGCAGCAGTGGCACAATAGGAAAGCAACAACAACAAGGTGCAACAAGCAAAGTGCTGCAAGCACATTGGACAATAGTATGGTACTTGGTGCAACAAGTACACAAAACATCAATGGTGTAGCAAACACATGGGTGACAACATGGTGCAGCAGTGGCACAGGGTACAACAATGCTAAACAGTTGGACAACAGTGCAGCATAAGGTCTAGCATTGTGATGATGGGTGCAACATGGTGCAATATGGTGAGGTGCATGATGATGACGAGATGCAACACAATGATAGGTGAAGGAGTCACCTTGGAGAATCAGTTGAAGCAACATGTCTTCAACTGATCTCATGTATCATCTTCTTAGAGATGATCTATGCTTTTATCTAGATAAGTCAAAGTGTTGACTTCTGCTGTAAATGTACTATCTCTATCTCTCTCTCTCTCTCTGCTGAACTATTGAAGAACATATAAGAAGAATTGATCAAGGGTTTCCCCACATTGGGGTTTGTCCCTTGCTAGCGCCACAACTTGTGTCCTTTTGTCTTGGCTTGTCTTCTGGGATTTATGTTTATGTTCTATCTGCAGTTTACTTTAATGTTGATGCGATTGCTAATCTGGAAAAGATATTTAGCTAACTGTGAAGATTGAAATAAATTGCACTAAGCATGGAACATACCTAAAATTATCACGGTATCAGAGCTGAGGTGAAGACAAAGCCCAAGCAAGAGTGAAAGAGCAATCTCCGAAGACAGTTGGGAAAGGACAAAAGGATCAATGGATTCCTCATCCCTCTTCAAATTCACCGAGGGTGGAGTTGAAGTAGAGAATATTATCAAAATGATGCAACAAAAGCTTCTGGTGGCCTACAGATCACTTCAATAGGAAGTCTGAATCTAAGGGTGGAAGGAAAGACAAATGCCTTACTTACAATAAGTTCGGCCATTATGCGAAGGAGTGTCCAAATAGTAGGGACACATCACTTGATGAACATGAAAATCATTCCAAGGACATCTTCAATGATCGAAGGAATGACAGGTAATGCAAGGCATCAAGGAAATAGTCGACTCTTTAAAGAAATCAAGGAACCCCAGGTATGAAGAATCAAATATTGTTTCTGATAAGATAAAGAGGCGTTATCTTGTATTGGCCCTCTCCTTTAGACTCTTTGGGAATCTAGCTTATTGATTGTAGTGCTTCAAGGCACTTCATTGGATAGAAGGTTGCTCTCTCTAATTTGGTAGAGATGGAAACAATCATGGGGTTATACTTGGAGTCGATGCCACCTATCCCGGAAGGGGTGTAGGGAATGTTACCCCTCAATTGAATGAGGGTAACTTGATTCATTTACGAGAATCTCTTTATGTACTTGATCACAAGAAGAACCTGGTGTCCATTTTGGCAATGGAAGTCAAAGGTTTCCGGTGGCATTCATTGGCGGAAAGGCATGTGTTTGAAAGTAGAATTTTCAAAGTTGCTTTTAATCATGGGTTCAGGGTTGGCAAATTGTATCAAGTTGTAGGATGTCCATTGGGGACCATGTCAGTTGACACATCTCATCTATAGCACTAGAGATCTACTTTATGGGGCCCCACCCGATGTGTGTCAGATGGTGACAGGGATGCCTGAATTCAAAAAGAGCATGAAGGTACATGTCTGAGATGTACCGAAGGAAAATCTTACAAGGGGACCATTCCCCTCATGTAGCAGGTCCACAGGTTTGGAACAACCCGAGGGTTTGAGAATTCATGATCAGGGAATTCATGTTTTTGGAAATATTGAGAGGGGGGGGGGAGTGAAATCAATATTCTTTTTCAATTGTTTTTTATGCCAGTTAAATCATTTATATTTAGAACACAATGAACAATAGGAATAAATGCTTTTATTAATATAATCTTTACCAATAAACCAGGTACAATATATATATATATCTATATATATATAATAATTTTACAATAAACCAGGTACAATATATATATATATATATATATATATATAGGGCTCCAACCCTTGATGAAGACACCGATCTTTAATCTCACAGGCTCCAACCTGTTGCCAAGCACCAACTTGGACTTTTTGTGAGGCTCCAACCTCTAGGGCACCAACCCTGTCTTGTCAAGGCACCAACCTTGGGTTTAGGAGCACCAACTCCAAGGACAACAATCCTTCCAATTCTGAGGCACCAACCCCAAGGGATCCAACCCTATTTTGTCAAGGCACCAACCTTGGATTTAGGAGCACCAACTCCAAGGACACCAATCCTTCCAATTCTGAGGCACCAACCCCAAGGGCTGCAACCCTATATTGTCAATAAATGTTTTGATTGTAGTACATTGCTCTCGAAATCTTCTTCACTGTGTTCTCTCAATCTATAGCTTCACTGCTACATCAATGACAACCTATCTTCATATGAAGGAGTCTTCACAATTCTTCATATTGCCCAAACAGAGTTTGTAAAGTTACCTCATGATGATTTCAAATAGCCATCATGATCTACAATAGTCTTCACGCAACTTCAATGTGTCTACAATGAACTACACTAAGCTCTGCACAAAAACAACTCTCTGTTTCAAGCCTCTATTCTCACTATCACGATAAATGCTTCAGGAGTGACTGCTTCAGGAGTAACTGCTTCAGGAGTGACTTCTTTAGAGGAGTGACTGTTGCAATTTCATATTGTGCGTTCAATTAAAAACAACCCTGTTTATACTTAGATAATCTTCTTAGATTCAGAGCATCCTTTTGAACTGTTATCTCAATCACTATCAAACACAGGTCTGAGCTTTTCAATAAATAATCCAGTCAATAGAATGTTCGACCTTCGGCTTCCTTCTTCCGCTGGACCTTTCGGCTTCCTTCTTCGCTCGCTCGACCTTCGGCTTCCACTTTCGTTCGCTCGACCTTTGGCTTCCTTTTTCTTCCGCTGGACCTTTCGGCTTCTTTCTTCACTCGCTCAACCTTCGGCTTCCACTTTTGTTCGCTCAACCTTTGGTTTCCTTTTTCGCTCGCTCGACCTTTGGCTTTCTTTCTATTGTTCCTTCGGCTTCCTCTGTCTCTTCAAGTTCATGAGTTGTGAACTTCTTTATGCTCTATTTTTATGCCCGAGATAGATACTTAGAACATAAGCATTTTAACTCGTTTTTATAAGAGTTTCACAAATGACCAAAGGACACGGCTATTGGAGGGAGGCCGACTTGTATATTAAAAATATATATTGGAGAGTCTTTTATCCATAGACTTGATTATTCGCGGAAACCATATAAGAGATGCTATACCACGTCATCACCTTTAATCCCGCAATCGCAATTTCATGAGAGTCGGAGTCATTCCTTTAATCCTGCAATCGCAACTTCATAAAAATCAGAGGTTTTACAAGTGTGCACATGCTCTGTCTTTCGATGGAGTGGATGCGATATTCAATGAACTATTTTTAATGCATCCATCGGGTCCACAATATTATTGCAATTGGTGGTTGGGTTCACAAATCTTATCGCAATTGGCGATCCGACAGTGACAACTCTTATGATTTGCGTAACTTCCTCGATATCTAGATGCGATACTACATAAAGTATGTTCTAATGGAGCTATCGGGTCTGCGTATTATGTTGCAATCTATGGTTTGCGGGACTTCGACTGGCACACGGATTAAAACGACCTTATCCCCCACAGTTGACTGTGATCTAAGAGTTGAATATGAGATCGACAACTAGGATTGAGTGCGGGACTTTAGCCACGATCAAGGAAATCCATACTTTCCTACCCCTGCAGTTGCTAATCACCGTCGATCTAACAGATCTATCGATCTCACGATCTAGATCTATTCCTTCGTCATTCTTCTTCCGCCACTAATATCTGTTGATCTAACGGATCTGTTGATCTGACGATCTAGGTCAATTTCGGTAATTCATCTTCTGCAAGCACTTGGGTTTGATCTTTGCCATTCATTTCTTGAATCCATTATATTGCAATTGGGGGTTTGAGCAGTGTTTACATAACTTAATATAATAGAACCGTCGATAACGCGAAAATATAATTTCTCTGATAAAGCGCCGATATCTTAACTCCTCCCTATACACGGCTTCCGATAAACCGCTTCTCTTCTCTTGCTGGCTTTCAATGACTTCTTCCTCTTACTCTTTGGCTTTCCTCGGCTTTTGATAGCTTTCCTCCTTGGTTCCACTATTTCTATTACGTCTGTATTCAATACTTGGATCCTTCATGGGCAACATTATGATCACAAGAATTTTCCATCACAAACACTGCCATATTGACATCAATGATAACCGTGATTAACACATGTATGCAGGTGGAAGAAAACCCTCTATGGCTTGAAGCAAAACACCTCGAGCGTAGTATGAGAGGATTGATAGTTGTCTGATGAAGTTGAGATTCACTAGGAGTGAAACCGATCCAAACCATTGCTTGAAGGTTGTGGATAATAGACCTCTCATATCGACACCTTCTTAGGACGGCCTATTTCTGACAGGTGTAGACCCTCTCATTTGTAGAAGTAAGAGGGAGTTGGATTCCAGCTGTGTAACGGTAAACTGCAAGCTCGTGACTACCTCGAGGATCTTAACTTTCAGAAGTTATATGGTAGTGATGCTGGACCAGATTTGGGAAATGCCTTTGAGTTTCATAAACTCATTCGCATTGATGTTCTTGGTGAACTTCCGTCCGAACATATGTTTTGGAGTTATCATGATGAGCTCATATATGGTCAACCTCACTAGATTGGTGCCAAGAATCTTCTAAAATATCTTCGGGGCACAATCTCTCATGAATTGAGATAAACTGCTGGAAATGTGAAGCTACATGATTATTCGAATGTTGACTAGGTAGGCAATGTGGAGGATCGCAAGAGCACTTCTGAGTGCTGGTTCTCTTTGGATTCTGCTTTGATATCATGGATGAGTAGGAAGCAGAAGTCAATTGCTATAAGCATCGCCGAGATCGAATACATAGCTACGAGTATGATCTCGTATGAAGCTACCTGGTTGTGGAAGCTCTTTAGTGAGCTATTTGTACACATGATGGATACCACTGTGATCTTCTGTGTCAACTGGGGGGGATTCGATTGTTGAGGAATCCTGTATTCTATGATTGCTCCAGCAGATAGACATCAGATACTTCCTTATTAGGAATATGGTACGTCAATGAGCGAGGAGGCTCCATCGCATTAGGACTGATGTACAGGTCGCAAACATTTTGTCAAAGCCCCGGGGAGAAGTCAAATTTGTGACTTTCTCGAATGACTTGGAGTCGTTGAGAGACCCTCTTATGAGGGTCCTGTATGTTGCATGCATTGAGCTCTGGGAGCTCCGGGGGGCTTGGGGTACTTACTGGAGTAACACGTGACCATAGGGCGACTCACCATCCCCTAATGGTGCGCTGTGTACAGGGTGAATGTCTCAGCATTCCCTTGTGATACCTCGAGGAGACATAGGGACAGGATGAATTGTTCTCTTGTCGAGGCATCCTACCCATGCAGTCTAGGACTCATGGGAAGTACCTCTCATCTTGCCAATGAGAAGGGAAATGGGGTTCGGGACCATAGTAGTACTATTGATGGATGCATCATTGTATCTACCGTACTCCCTATGCTAGGATGACCTCCATTGATCTAGGATCAATGAAACTGATCTGGGATCAATATGACTGTTTTGAGACACTCTCTTGTGATATTGATCTGGGATCAATAAAGCTGACTTCGGGTCAGTAGAGAATGGTGTGAGACATTCTCAATCAATTCTTCTTCATGGTTCAACAGAGATCAGCAGAGCATAGCAGAGATCAATAGAGCAGAGCAAAGGAAAGCAGAGCTCAGGAGAGCAAAGCAAAGTAGAGCTCAACAGAGCAGAGGAGAGCAAAGCAGAGCTTAGCAGAGCTCAGTAGAGTAGAGTAGAGCAGTATAGGGTATTGATGCCAGAGATAGTATAGTGGGACATATGGATCAGCGGATGGAGTTCTCCCTAGTTGTGAGGGAGTGTTAAAATTGGCAACTAGGGCCAAACTCCATGTGGGTCATCTTATTTATGGCAACTAATATTTTTTTTGGATCCCTCTCATCGAGAGGTGTAACATTGACCTAAATATCATCCAATTCTAATAAGTATTCATGGAGTTATGAATTTATGTGTTATAAGATAATTCGTCAAGGTCGGTGAGCAACCAAATAAACCCCACATGTGCTCAACGTTTTAGTATAAAAGGAGAAGACTTGAGAGTCATTTTAACACACACTTCTCTCTTGATTTCTCTCCACTTTTCTTGGGTTTTAGTGTAAGAGAAATCTAGGAGCAAGAAGCCCTAGATGTTGGAGGAAAGGAGGCTGCCCTAGCCGCAACAAAGAAGACAGACCAACGAAGCTATGGAAGGGATCTACGTTGACCTAAAGGAGCTCATGGAGGGATCAAACCTCACCCTAGCCGCAGTTAGGAAGTGTCTTAGCCACAAAAATTTGGCTACTGTCCTAGCCCTAGACACAGTCCCCTAATCCGCAATCAAGGGTGCCCCTTACACTCTATCTAAGGAGATTCATAGTAGTTAGAGGAGGCTCCTAACCACAACACTTAAAGGTGCCCTAAGACGCAGTCATTGAGTGTTTTATATGCTGCAAAAGGAGGCACGTATATGCAATAAAGGGGAGGCCTTCATACGTAGTAAAAGGGAGCATCTAGCCACTATTAAGGAGACCTAAGAAGAGGCTCCTATCCACTGTACTAAAAGTGCCCTAAACACATGCCTAGGTGAAACCATTATTCGCTGAAAGGAGAAACCTTAGCAGCAATGAGGAGGTCTAGCTGCAGGCTAATGGAAGACCTATGAACTGTTTCTCATCCATAGCTAGAAGGGTTGCTAAGTCATAACCAAAGGAAGCTTCAGAACATCAAGAATATGAATAGTCAGATAGTTGTAGGTGACAACTCACTACTTTTGATGTTAGCACTATGATAAAGGCTGTTCTAGGTATGGGAATGCTTGCAAGTGGAAGTCACAGTCATAAGGTAAACCTGCGTGGTGAAGGAGTTTGCACTTGGACTTATCTTAGACCTTGTAGAGCTAGCTTGAAATGCAGATTGGATGCTAATATTTTGAAGCATTGATGATGATTATATATCTGTTATAAAGACAATTACTTTTGTGTTGCTATGTGCTAGGCTATAGGCCATAGCATCATAGCAAGGGTTTCTTAGAGTTGCTCTATTGGACAGTTGGGAGATTATGAAGGAAGATTAGTACAACCACATGTGCTCTCATCAAATCAGCAGCTTCTCACTGTTAAGGGACATGCAACAATACTATCATTGGTTGAAGATTGTCATGAAAATTTAGGATTGCATCTCTGAATTGTCATCATTAGTGGAATGCTGATTTTGCTACTGCTGTCATATAATCTTAGTTTTATGTATTTGAATTTTGTACTATCTCTCTCTGTGCTGAACTATTGAAGAATATAAGAAGAATTGATCAAGGGTTTCCCCACATTGGCGTTTGTCCCTGGCTGGTGCCACATCTTGTGTCCTCTTGTCTTGGCTTGTTTTCTGATGTGATTGCTAATCTGGAATTGATATTGAGCTAATGTGAAACCTTGAAGTAAATTGCTCTAAGCATAGAACATACCTAAAATTAACATGGTATCAGAGTTGAGGCGAAGAAAAAGCCCAAGCAAGAGTGAAAGAGCAATCACCAAAGGCAGTTGGACAAGGTCAAAGACTCAATAGGTTCCTCATCCCTCTTGCTGGCTAAAGATAAACTCCGTAAAAGTCCATCATGGATGGAAGATGTCTCTAAATCTGACATTGGAAGAGCTAGAAGTGCTGGATTTCGTGAAGGGTAAAATCCCTGAGCCTCCATCAAATTCCCCAGCTGCTATAAAGAACAAGTACACTAAGGGTGCAAGAAAGGCAGATGCCTTGCTTGCAATAAGTTTGGCCATTATGTGAAGGAGTGTCCAAATAGAAGGGACACTTCACTTAATGATGATAACAATCATTCCAGGGGCATCTCCAATGATCGAAGAAATGACAGGTACAATGGCAAAGGAAAAAGGAATGCAGGTCATCGAGGAAATGGCCAACTCTTCAAGAAAGCAAGGAACTCCAAGTATGAAGAATCAAATGTTGTTTCTAATAAGAAAGAGGAGTATTATCTTATGTCGGCCCTCTTCACTACCTCTCCTTTGGACTTGTTGGGAAACTAGCTTATTGATAGTGGTGCTTCAAGGCAATTCAGCAAATACAAGGAAGCTCTCTCTAATTTGATAGAGAAGGGGACAATCGTGAAGATTATTCTTGGAGACAATGCCACCTATCCCGGAAAGGGTGTAGGGAATGTTACCCTTCAATTGAATGAGGGTAACACGATTCATTTACAAGAAGTTCTGATCTCAAGAAGAACCTCGTGTCCATTTCGGCAATGGAAGTCAAAGGTTTTAAGGTGGAATTCATCGATGGAAAGGTACGTGCTTGAAAAAGGAATTTTAAAGATGCTTTTACTCTTGGGTTCTGGGTTGGCACTTTGTATCAAGTTGCAGGAAGTCCATTGGGGACCATGTCATGTGACACATCTCTTCAATGGCACCGAAGCTCTGCCCATCTTCATTGTAAGGGCCTACCCAATGCGAATCAAATGATGAAAGGGATGATTGAACTCAAAGAAGAGCATGAAGGTACACGTTCGAGATGCACTGAAGGAAATCTTACAAGGGGACCATCGGGAATCTCATGTATGCAGGTGGAAGGAAGCTCTCTATGTTTTAAAGCAAGCACCCCGAGCTTGGTATGAGAGGATTGATAGCTATCTGATGAAGCTGAGATTCACTAAGAGTGAAGCCAATCCAAACCATTGCTTTAAGGTTGTGGATGGTAGACCTCTCATACTGGTACCTTATGACGACGACCTCGTTTTGATAGGTGTAGATCCTCTCATTTGCAAAATTAAGAGGGAGTTGGATTCCAGATTTGGAATGGTGAACTACAAGCCCGTGACTACCTCGATGGAGCCTAACTTGAAGAAGTTATGCGGTAGTGATGCTGACCTTGATTCGGGAAATGCCTCTGAGTTTCATAAATTCATAATAGCATTGATGTTCTTGGTAAACTCCCTTTCGAATATATGTTTTGCAGTTAGCATGTTGAGGCCATATATGGTTGAGCCTCATTGGATTGGTGCCAAGAATCATTTGAGATATCTTCAGGGCACAATCTCTCATAGATTGAGATGCATAGCCAGAAATTAGAAGTTGCATGATTATTCTGATGCTGACTGGGTAGGCAATGTGGAGGGTCGCAAGAGCACTTCTGGGTGCTGGTTCTCTTTGGGTTCTTCTTCGATATCCTGGATGCGCAGGAAGCAGAAGTCGGTTACTTTGAGCACAATGAGGTCCGATACAAAGCTGTGAGTATGGCCTCATGTGAAGTTGTCTAGTTGTGGAAGCTCTTCTGTGAGCTGTTTGGACACGTGCTGGATACCATCGTGATCTTCTCTGACAACCAGAGTGGGATTTGATTGTTGAAGCATCCCATATTCTATGATCACTCCAAGCATATAGACATCAAGTACCACTTTTTATCCGGGATATGGTACAACGGGGAGAAATAAGGCTCCATCACATTGGGACTGATGAGCAAGTCGTCGATATTTTGACAAAGCCCTTAGGAAAGGTCAAATTCTTGACTTTCCGAGAAGGACTAGGAGTCGTGTAGAGACTCTTTGTTGAGGGTCCTGTATGATAAGGACAATGAGCTCTAGGAGCTCTGGGGGGCTTGGGGGTAATTCTTGGAGCAATGAGCAACCATTGGGTGAGTGGTTCAGCCTTCCCCTAGTGGTTTGCTATGTAGGCAGGATGAGTGGTTCATCCTTCTCCTGCCGAGACACAATCATAGGGTGAGTGGTTCAGCCTTCCCCTAGTAATTTGTTCTGTACAGGGTGAGTGGTTCAGCGTTTTCCTGGGATACCCCATGGCGACATGTAGGCAGGATGAGTGGTTCATCCTTCCCCTGGGATACCCGATGGCAACATGTAGGCAGGATGAGTGGTTCATCCTTCTCCTACTGAGACGTCCTACCCATGTAGTTTGGGACTCATGGGAAGTACCTCTCATCTGGCCAATGAGTATGGAAATGAGGATAGGGACCATAGTACTACTGATGGATGCATCATGTAGTACCGTACTCCCTGTGCTGGGATAATATTGATATGGGATCAATTGGAACAAACTTTGGCTCAGTAAGAGTGGTATGATACACTCTCTTTATTTGGAACTGATTTCGGATCAGTGAGAGTGGTATGCTACACTCTCTTTATTTGGAACTGATTTTGGATCAGTAAGAGTGGTATGCTACACTCTCTTCATCTGGAACTGATTTCGGGTCAATAAGAGTGGTATGAGACACTCTCTTTATATGAGACTGACTTCAGGTTAGTAAAGAATGGTATGATACATTCTTGATCACTTCTTCTTCTTCATAGTTCAGCAGAGCAGTGTAGGGCATTGATGGCTGAGATAGTACGGGTTGGTAGATGGATTAGCAGATGGAGTTCTCCCTAGTTGAGAGGGAGTGTTAAAATTGGCAACTAGGGCCAAACTCCATGTGGGTCTACTTATTAATGGCAGCTGATATTTTACTTGGATTCCTATTGTTGAGAGGTGTAGGTTTGATCTAAAGATCATTCGATTCCGACATGCATTCATGGAGATATGAATTTATTTATGTTACTTGATAATTCGTGAAACCATTAGCCTGCAGGCCTAGGTGAAACCATTATTCGCTGAAAGGAGAAACCTTAGCAGCAATGAGGATGTCTGGCCGCAGGCTAATGGAAGACATATGAACTGTCTCTCATCCACAGCTAGAAGAGTTGCTAAGTCACAGCCAAAGAAAGCTTCAGCACATCAAGAATAAGCATAGTCAGATAGCTGTAGGTGATAGCTCACTGCTGTAGATGTTAGCACTATGATAAAGGCTGTTCCAGGTATGGGAATGCTTGCAAGTGGAAGTCACAGTCATAAGGTAAACCTGTGTGGTGAAGGAGTCTGTAGTCAGACTTATCTCAGACCTTGTAGGGCTGGCTTCAAATGCAGATTGGATGTTAATATTCTGAAGCATTGATGATGATTATATGTCTGTTATAAAGACAGTTACTTCTGTGTTGCTATGTGCTAGGCCATAGCATCATAGCAAGGGTTTCTTAGAGCTGCTCTATTGGATGGTTGGGAGATTATGAAGGAAGATTAGTACAGCCACAGGTGCCCTCATCAAATCAGCAGCTTGTCACTGTCAAGGGACATGCAACAGTACTATCATTGGTTGAAGACTGTCATGGGAACTTATGATTGCATCTCCGAACTGTCATCATGAGTGGAATGGTGATTTTGTTACTGCTGTCATAAAATCTCAGTTTTATGTATTTGTATTATCTCTCTCTCTATGCTGAACTATTGAAGAATATAAGAAGAATTGATCAAGGGTTTCCCCACATTGGGGTTTGTCCCTCGCTGGTGCCACATGTTGTGTCCTTTTGTTTTGGCTTGTTTTCTGATGTTTATGTTTATGTTCTATCTGCACTTTACTATCATGTTGATGTGATTGCTAATCTGGAATTGATATTGAACTAATGTGAAAACTTGAAGTAAATTGCTCTAAGCATAGAACATACCTAAAATTAACAGTCTCACTTTTAGACATTCAATGGAGCCAAAAACTGACATATAGAATTTCTTTGAATTTGTGCTTACAGTTTTATTTTCACTTAATTAGTTCATAGCTTTACTTAGATGAGGCATGGGGACTGTTCCCCGTGGTGCCAATACCAATCAGCGATGGAATAAAATAATGTACTTTTGCACTGTCATTAGCCATTTTTGGCTGGACGTTACCATTATCTTTCCTCCTGTCTTTTCTTACACCTCTCACAGCCTTTGATCAATTGAAGTAGACTAGCAAGTTTAATTATTAGGTATTAGATTTGATAACCTCTTTATGTATGAATGAATAGATGTGTGCCATAAAATTTGCATAAGAATAGACTGATCATTATGTCTGATTTCCTAAAACAATAGGTCAGTATACTGTGCTATAGCCCCCTTTTTATATTTCAATTCGGAGTATCACTCTGGTCTGATGATATGCATGCCATGTAGACAGAGAAGGATGGACTCGTAAATCACTTGAAGAGTCACCAAAAACAGGTGCTAGAAAGAGAATATGGTGATGGGTCAGCTCCTATGTCAGATACGAAATTAATAGATGACAAGCAGGTACTCACTGTCGAATTTGGAGCCTGAAGCTGCATTTGGATTTTTGAAGATAGATGCGTGTTTTGTTTTTAACGTAATGACATTGCAATTTCTTGTAAGAATTCATATGTGCTACTCATTTGAGGATCCACCCTATGATGGGAACTTCTGTTCATCACCATGCAGTTTTTTTTGCATTGTTTCAAAATGTGGAAGGATTGTTTATTAACATTCATAAGATCAGAATGGCTTACAGGACATAATTTCCATGTTATGTTGTTGCAGTCTGGTACCAATGCTATTAGTTCCAGGTTATAAGATTTCATGTTGCAGGTCAATCTGTGGGTCATCCAACATTGGAATGTGTGCTTGTGTCTGCCCATTTGGTTTTTCTTTTGCTTCATTATATCATATACAAATTACTTTATTACATCTCATGTACACCTCTCTATCACTTCTTTGCCATAGATGCTTTTGGCACTCCCAGTGTACACACTCGTCATTGCTTTGTCGCAGTCTTACTGCCTTTATTTTTTCATTAGTTGCTTAGAGAAACTTGCCTGAGTTTGGGGGCTGCACTGCATAACATGGACTTCCTTTGCCTTTGGTGCCATGACTGAGGGGTGTCTATTCTACCAAAGTTGCTCAGGGCTTGCACACTGCTTTACCCTTTTTTGACTTGCGATTTGGGCAGGGGAGGCTGCGGCAGGATCGGGACCCTGGTGGGTGGATCAATACTCCAATGACCTCACCAGTGAACTTTAGCCCTGTTGGCAAACTCATTGTCATCTTAGGCCACCATGGATATTAATATTTAAATTGAATTGAGTTCAATTAAATTATGCAGAGCTTAAGGTTCCAGCTTGTACTCAGCTGTGGACATACGAATGTAGTTAAAATTTTGGGAAACACAAGTATTACATTTTAATATTTTATATAAATTCTTAAATATTCATAAATATTTGAAAAATCCTTTATCTGTTCATAAACAACATATCCTTTTCTTTTGTTTTACCTTTTTTTACCATGTTTTCTGTTGCTTTTTTCCCATGTGTTGTATTTGTGGGTGGTCCCACTCCACTTAGGAGACAAATTAACAATAAGTGCAATTTGAGCCTGGAAGTACTCTTTCTTTTCAAGAAATTGCCCGGATACATCACAAAAATGTTTTGCAAGATTTTTGTACAGGAAATGAGTGAATGACTGTATTTTGTACCAGTTTCTCATATTTTATAGATCAGAATTTTGGATCATGGATTAAAACTGACCCTATATATGTGGCCATACAAATATTTTCCTTTTGTAAGGACCATTTCAGAGTGAAAACAATTATATGCTGATTTATCTATGTTCCCAGGAAACGTGGGTTCAGGGACGGGGACGGGGACGTCGTTTTTTGAAACAGGATGTGTGGGTTCGTCAGGTGTATATTTATATTTATATTATAATAATATATATATTATATTTTATACATTATAATATGTACGAGTTTGTATATTTTTCAAATTTAAACAAGAAAACTAAAATATTTATGATTTAAACTTTAAATATTTAAACACGCACATCATTGAACATTCAACATTCACAATGAAATTTCAAAGTTTCTAGTTTGATATCAAGTGCAAATTGGAGTTTACATATTAATAAGAATCATAATATATGTCCATTGTCATACTACATTCAAAATTTGTCCCAAGGTATCTCCAAACAAGAAATAGGAAATTTTAAAATACTAAAATAAAAATTGCTATAGTGAACAATGGCTTCCTCAAGCCATGTCATCAACATCTATGTCATTAGCATCACTCAGATCTTCAATTAGCATGCTCTCCAGGTAGGAATCACTCTCATCTTGAGGCTCTTGCTCATCCATACAATTGGAGGTAGCTCAATAAGGCCATTTGGTTGTATCTCCTCGTCTACACACATAGCATCATTTGTGTATTGGTCCCATATCTTGAAAGAACCTTCCTTGTACCCAGGGTCTTTTCGAGATATGAGACAAAGTATGCTATGAACATACACTAAGTTCTCTGCCTTCTTTGAGCCCAACATATTTCTCTTTATGGAATGGATAAAAGCAGAAGTACTCCAATTCCTCTCGCAATATGAAGTAGCTACCTAGAATATTAGGGGAAGCACACTAAATTAATTAAAATTTTTAAAATAAAATTAAAATGAACCCCAAAGAACCCAAAAGAACCTGATTTTTGGGTTCCAAGTACCCATCATCAGGGTTCTCCGTACCTGTCAAGACAAAAGAACCCAATTGTTTTTAATGAAGAACCCAGTTCTTATGGGTTCTTCTCAGAAGCACCCGTACCTGAATCTGGTACTTGGGGACGAGAACCCGGGACGGGTTCGAGAACCCCACCCCCAGGTTCGCGAACCCGTGCAACATAGCTATTTAGTTGCTTACAAATAATCCGCAAAGGCATACCACTGATTCTTGATGGGTATTCCTTTGTTTAATAAATGCAACCTTTGTTACGCTTATATTTATCATCGGTGAGTTTCCTTTTCCATAGCTAAGAATAAGTTGAGTGATTCCTTGTAAACCATGCAATAGTTTAGACGCATCTTATGGCAAGTAATAAAAGAATTGAACCAAACGCTGGAAAACTGATGAGTACTAGGCTAATGTGAGGGCCTCAATATAGTCAAACAACTATAGTTTAACTTGATAGCTTGTGCTAATTCTTTTATACCAGATCTGATTTATTTTACTTCAACAATTTATTAAAAACCCAGACAATATTTATCTCAAATATTTCCGAAATTGCTGATAAAACAAACACGTTGGTATATAAACTTTTAGAAATTAAAATGCAGTAGATGTGAAAGAAGGAAATCAATTACACTACAACAACAATATTGTGCCTTGACTATCTTCCTTCAGATTAAATTTCTCAGGAAAATTTGGGCCTAGACCAATAAAGAATACACAAAAAAATACAAATGCAAATTTGTGCCCAACACAATCTTCCTTCATATTAAATTTCTTAGGAAAATTTGGGCCTAGACCAACAAAGAATACATAGAAAAATACAACTGCTTGGAACCTGAAACTCGACCCCATTGGGAAAAATTGGCCTCATGGAAATCAACCCCTGGAAATCGGTATGACCGAAGAAGCTCAACCTCTGGAAGTTTTCCCTCCCTCACCAACAATTCGACCCCTCTTTTCTCTCGTACGACCCTTGTGCACTTGAAAAATTTGGCCTCCGGATATTTTGACCCTTCTCTTCAGCTGACTCGACCTCTCTCTCCTAACTTCAGCGTCCCTGAATTTTTCTCCTGAAATTCCCTGTTGCATTCTTCTCACTTCTCCTCAGTCTAATTGATTCTATCGCTCTTGAGAAAATCACTCGCTCAACAATTGTATGTCATCTCCTCATGTTAAAATTGGCAACTAGGGCCAAACTCCATGTGGGTCATCTTATTTATGGCAACTGATATTTTTCTTGGATTCCTCTCATCGAGAGGTGTGGGATTGATCTAAGGATCATCCGATTCCGATAAGTATTCATGGAGATATGAATTTATTTGTGTTATGGGACAATTCGTCAAGGTCAGCTAGCAACCAAATTGCTCCCACCTGTGTTCAACGTTTTAGTATAAATAGAGGTGCCTTGAAAGTCATTTAGACTCACACTCCTCTTGTGATCTCTTCCTCCCCACTTGTCTTTGGGTTTTTGGTGGGAGGATGAGATCTTAAGAGACTACGTAGCCCTAAGAAGAGGATGCCCTAGCTCAACGCTGTCATGGAGAAGGCATGCTCTAGATCTGAATGCTGCCATGAGATGGAAGAGACTTGGACATGTCCTAGCCGCAGTCAAGAGGGGCAGTAAAGTGTAAGCCCTCAACACAACCAAGAAAAGGGTCTCCTGTTTAAGGGAGTTTCAATGCTATCCAAGGAGCCCTAAAGGAAGCTGCAGTTGCAGAAATTAGGAGGATGTTTGCAGCCCTATGGACGCTGTTAAGAGGGATATGCCACGCCCTCGTCCGCTATGCTAAAAGAATCAAGGACGCAGTCAAAGGAGGTCTTAACTTGTAAAAGACTTTGCTGTCATGAGAAAGCTATACTACCTAAACGCAAACCTAAAGGGAGATACCTTATTTGCTGATCTAAATCAAGGCAGCCCTAAACGCTGTCTATAAAAGATGTTCTAGTCGCAGTAGGAGGAGAGTCCTAGCAGCCATTAAGGGAGAGGTATAGCTGTTGTGAAAGGAAGGTCTGATTGCAGTCAAAGGAGGCCTATTTCAGCAGTCAAAAGAACCTCAACCACAATAAGAAAGACACTGATCAACGTGTACATTTGAGAGCTGTTTCAGGGGTCAAATTAAAGGGTTGAACTGCTTGCTAGTAGGAGGTTTGTGTGAGCTCTTGCTGGAAGGATATTAGTCACTCTATAGGCTGTCATAATCATGTTCTAAGGACTGCTGTATGCCACTTGGATGCCACTTGGATGCCATTGTAATAAGAAGAGAGCATAGACAGTTTAGTCATTGTTAAGGGCTTGAAGGCTACTCTGAATAGGAAAGGCAACGATCTTTCCTTGGAGATCAATTGTAGTCAAATCTAGGCAGATTTTGAGGACTGTTAGGCTAAGTTGCAGGAAACGTAGGGTAGGAGGCTGTTTTCGTACGGAAATGGAAACAAAACCTTGAAACGCATGTGGTACAGCCGTGAAACGCTTTTTTGGCCATACTAGCACGTTTCTTGATGCGGAAACGTGGTCAGTAAGGTTGGAAACACGTTTCACGGCCGTACGACGCACGTTTCCACTTGTAACTTGTGTGTTTTTTTTTTAATTTGTTTTCTAATTTATTATTAGGTTTTTCTAATGCCTTCTAGTTGCTTCTAGATGCCTATCTAAAGTTATAAAAGTGAACTTTTGCCCTAGTGTTGATATGCAGTTCATCAGAGAGTTTGAGGCATATGCAGTTTATGGTAATGTTAAATTCTTAAAGTAAAAGTGATATTCTCCTTTCTTTTTCATTTTCATCCTTTACTTAAATTTTTAACATTACCATGAAATGACTCTGGATGTTTGAGAGTGGTTTCACCCTCATTGGATTTCATATGGAGAAAATAGAATTTTAGATCTCATTCAAAATCCAGTAGAGTTATTTGTTTTTCAGGATTTTAGGATTGGGGGGATTGCAATGTTTCCATTGGATTTTATCATGTACTAGGGTATGGAACTTGTATTTAATCAAGAGAACCAAGCTTTTTATGCAGGGGAGACTCCCAATAATCAAGAGCATGTAGGGTACTAGGGTATGAAACTTGTATTTAATCAAGAGCACTAAGGTCGTTCGACTATGTAGGAGGAGACTCCCAATCAAGCACGAGACAAGAAATTAGAAATTTCTCGTGGCTGATTTTGGATATTTCTATTTTCATTATGTGATCATTCATGAGTAAATGTGATGTAAATTTAGGAGACTTATAGTTTATGCATTGACAATTGACAATTTTATCATAATGTAATAAATTAGAATGTATCATATATGCTTTATGATTGCACATATTTCTTAAATGTCCCTAATATATATATAATATATATATATTATATATATATCATACATATTCGCGTTTCCCCATTTCCAAAATTTGGGGGGGGGGGGGACGTTTCGTACCCTTTCCCATTTCAGAAACTCGTACCCGTTTCCTTGTTTTGTGCAACCTTGCTGTTAGGAGACTGCACCTTGGACCTGTTAAAGGAGTCTAGCTGCTCTGCTAGGTTGTAAGCCATAGCAAGCAACTAAGGCTGGTGAGTGCAATGGCTGATGGTTGCAGTATATTGGATGCCATGATGGATGCAGCGTGATGGGTGCAACATTGGGTGCAACTCAGTGGTGGGAGCAACACAGTGATGAGAGCAGCTTTGTTATTGGATGCAACACAGGGAGCTGCAGCGTGATGATAAGGTGCAACAATATGATGTGTGCAACATGGTAATGAGGTCAATAATGATGATTGAGTGTAGCACAGTGAGGAGCAGCATGGTGATGGAGTCACCTTGGATCAGTGGAAGTATTATGCCTTCTACTCAGCTCAGATCCGCTATCTCATATGCTATCTTCTTAAAGGAGATCTATGCTCTTATTTAGATAAGTCAAAAGGTTGACTTCCGATGTATATGTACTATCTCTCTCTCTGCTGAACTATTGAAGAACATATAAGAAGAATTGATCAAGGGTTTCCCCACATTGGGGTTTGTCCCTGGCTAGCGCCACATTTTGTGTCCTCTTGTCTTGGCTTGTTTTCTGCGATTTATGTTTATGTTGTATCTACATTTTACTATCAAAGCCTTGGTGAAGACAAGCCCAAGAAGACTTGCTGTCCTTTCTCATTTTCTGCTGAAATATCACTTGCTGTCCCTTCTATTTTGCTGCTCATTTTCTGCTGAAATATCACTTCTTGTCCATTCTATTTGCTACTCATTTTCTTCTGAAATATCACTTGTTGTCCCTTCTATTTACTGCTCATTTTCTGCTGAAATTTCTCTTGCTATCCATTCTCTTTGCTGCTGAAATATCACTTGCTTCCCCTTCTATTTGCTGCTGAAATTTGTTTGAGTAGATCAAGATGTCTTCTTCTTACTTGAAGAATGAAGAGAAGTTGTTGATGCTTCAAATTTCTTCCCTTGGAAGGCAAGATTGGATATTACTCTTGAGGAACATGATGTACTGGAGTATCTTGAAGTAGAGGTAGCAGAACCAAGAGAAAACTATAATGCTGCTATCAAGGCTAGATACAAGAAAGGAGAAGCCAATGCTAAAAAGATTAAAATTGATTCCCTTGGATACCATCTCATCAATGGTGTCTCCAACTTGAAGAAATCCGAAGAAATGTATGATAAGCTGATTGAAATGTATCAGATGAACAACTTGAGTCAAATTCTTTCTTTGAAGAATCAACTCAAGGATATTAAGATGAACAAATGAGACCATTCAAGCATACTTCATGAGGATATCTCAAATCAAAGATCAGTTGTCAATAGTTGGTGAAATTGTATATGGTAAAGAGCTGTTGTTGATTATGCTTGGAGGTCTTTCTCCAACTTCGGAAATTTTTATTACGACCAATGTTACTTGGAAGTGGGAGCGGGAGCGACCATTTTCAGAAGCTCCCGGTTTGGGAGCGAATCTCGGAGCGATTTTTTAAAAATATAATATATATATTATATATTATATATATATATTATATTTTTAAATTTTTGATACATATATGTCAACAAAACATGTAGAATGATGAATTAGATATAAAAAACATAAAAAAACATAGATTGATCATTGAACCATATCACATCAATCTTCTAGAAATTATAATCTTCATCAACCATGTCCACAAGTTAGTAAAATACATATTACAACTGCAACATATTGAGTCTCGTGAATCATGATTCATCAAATTCAATCTTAAAGTTTCAACTTCAAGCCTTCAAAATTGAAAATTCAATATATAACATTTATCATCATTGATCACCAAAGTTGTACTTGTAAGCTAAGTTTAACCATTAGAAGAATTAATATCTTAGATATTTCTAAGTCCTAACTTCTCTAACTGTTAACATGAAATGAAATGTTATAAAATGAAACAACTTTAGTCTTTCACGAAGCATCATATTCATGATTCACAATCATTACCAATGAGTTATGATTGCCAACTTCAAACTTCAAATTTTCATTGTCACAGTGATATATTGTTTACAAAAAATATCATTATGATATGAAAGAGTCAAGAGTCAAGAGTCAAGGACTCAAAACTCAACAGTTATGAAAACTAATAGAAACTAGAAAAGACAAGTAAACTGTAAATCTACATGTGGCCCTTGCCACGAGAGTCTCCAGGAATATAAGGAGGTCGTGGTGGTCTTCTAGGAGTCTCCCGCACAGACCCACAACCAGAACTAGAAGGCACATGCCCTCCACATGAGGGTGTAGATGGAGGTGGCGACAGCAAAGGAACAAGACTTAGAACTCGAGCACTGCTACTGGATGGTGGAGGTGGAGGTGGCATGGCTGCTGCAGCTGCTTCATCTTTATCCCTTATAAGTTCCTCTTCCAATTCTTCAAGATGTACAGTGCCATCCTCCAAATTGTCATCCTCTGGGTGATTGTCCCAAATTTTATATGTGGGATCCTCATAAGCCCGATCATAGTAATGACTCAACAACTTCAAGTTGTAGTGCACATAAACCAAGCTTTCTGCTTGGTTTTCATTGAGTCTGTTTCTTTTCACATTATGTATGTCGCTGTGGGTGCTCCAACACCTCTCTGCAGAAGAAGTATTTACAACCTGTGAAAGAACTTTTTTTGCCAATTTTGGCAAAAGTCCCTGGCCGCCATATGTTTCCCACCATGTGAGAGAATCAAATCTATCTCTGTTTTCCATTGCATGGAAGTTACCAAACAAACCAGTGCCACTTAAGTATTTGCCTATTTCAAGGCGCACAACTACACATTCCTCTCTATCAGGTATCAACTTTTCTAATGCTTGCAAATATCCACTAGTTATCTGTGCATCTAAATGGGGTTTGGTCCTAATCCCACCCCTTGCTGCAGGTTGGCCCAACCAAGATGTAGAGTAGTATTTTGGCGTAAGGATATACGCCAAGCAATGTAGTGGAAGATTAAGTCTATTCCACCATTCACACACACAATCATGAATCAATTTGTACAAGTCGGGATCTCTGTTATGAACAATATCTTTTATTTGCCCCAACATGGTATCCATCTGCTCATACACCTCGCCAATCACTGGTTTGTCTGTATCTGCAAATCGAATCATGTGATAAATGGGCTTGGTGAAATCCAATACTTGCCTCACACTTGTCCAAAACTGACCATCAAGAGTGACCTCCTCCACCAGTTCAAAACCTCACCCGTCAGCTGCATTTGTAGCCCTTTCCTTTAATACCTGCCAATGTGGACTTGATACCATGCTAGCCAATGACTCTCTTACCTTCAAAAGGCGCCTGAAGGTGAGGTAATAGCTACCAAATCTTGTCTTCGCAATCTTCAACAACTCCAATCTTGAGCGACTGTGGAAAAGGCCATGGGTATTGCTATGATTTGTAATAAATTTTATCATTTCTTTGCCTCTCTTGTACAAATCACCAATCCATTTGTATTGTTGGTTTTTGTTCTT
>APFE031127158.1:0-28617 GCA_000404065.3 Pinus taeda
GACACGTGTTACTTGAAAAAGGGTCACTTGGCCACCCAAAAAGGCCAAATTCACCTATCATGTGTCATGACCATAGGGTGCCACATCATCATCTACCACCTTTCTCTGCCAAGTCACCTTTCCATGTCATCTAGGGTCCACATCTTTATTGAAAGCCATTACCTCAAAATCAATATTTTTCTTCATTATTGAAGAGTCAGAATAATTTCCATATACCAATGGAAGCTCTCTGAGATAGCTATGCAACCAAACAATTTTCATGTGCATTTGAACAAGTTACTTGCAAACAAAGTTCCTTCTAAGATGGGCTACTCAACAAACAACCAAGTCATCATGAGCTTAGCACATTTTTAATAGAAACAATCAAGACATCAATAACAACATAAGCATCATGCATGAAAATTCAACAAGATCACCCTAAACTTGATATCACTTGACATCACTGGCTAGACTTGACAACAATGACAACATACTCAACAGTATACCCTTTTGGTATTGATGGAAACACAACCTAACATTACTAGTCATTGATGGCTTTTTGGCTTAAATCCCTAAGTTAGACTGATGAAACTACCATTGTTTTCTCACTCCCTTTTCTTTTGAAGTGCCAATGAATTATCATTCTCCTCTTGGCTTTGAGGTGCTAATAGATGATCATTATTCCCCTTTGAAACCAATGGGAAAGGGATTTAACTACTCCCACTTTGATCATTCTTCCCCTAAAGGGGTTTAACTTCTCATTTTCCCAAGTGAGGTTGACACCAAGCATAAACATCTTGCCTATGAATTATGGTCCAAACACCACCTTACTTCTGCTGTTGTTCACTTGTATCAAGAGATACCGATAATTATTCCAATAGCCAAATGGTACCCCCACTTTTATATATTGGGCTATTGGCTCTAATTTTTGCTAAAATAACGTTAGGTCCCTATAATACTAGTGTAGACCCTTATTGTTATTACTGGAACCCCCTTATTGTATTGTTGTTATTATTGTGCTCCATAGAATCCCACTATTGTTATTGTTGTGCCCTTACAATATTATTGTTATGTAGGTGGTGGGCTCCAGTATTGCAGCAATAATGCTGCAACTCTTGGGACTCCCTTCTTTACTTTTATCAACCCGATCGTTCGTAACAAACTTGGAAGCGATGGTGCTGTATGCACAAGTACTAGCTCTTGTCGCAGCTGCCACTTGGTCAGCTGGCACAAGTCCGCTAGGAGCTTAAGCCAACTTCTATGAGATCTTAGAAGAAGCTTTGTAATTGATAGATGAAAGCTAACTGGAAGAAAGCTAATCTATTTTCGAAAAGAGATTGAAAATCTGGAGAAAAGCGCAAACCCTAACAAACCCTAATTCTACCAGCTATTCCTACTGATGCAAGGATGAGCATACAAACTACTGAAAGAGATGCCATTACTTCTATGAAGGTAAAATACATGTGTCTAGACTACCTCTGTCCTAAGAAAACATATTTTTGTAATTTTGATTAAGTTGTCAGTTTTATCATGCATATGCTTTCACTGTTCTTTACTGTGCAGGGGTGGA
Source organism: Pinus taeda (assembly GCA_000404065.3). Taxonomy (NCBI): domain Eukaryota; kingdom Viridiplantae; phylum Streptophyta; class Pinopsida; order Pinales; family Pinaceae; genus Pinus; species Pinus taeda. The sequence goes on from APFE031127158.1 coordinate 1,550, forward strand.
TCAAGGAGGAGGAATGCTTGGAAAAGGTTGGGAAGGTTCAGTGAGGATCTAAGGAGTCCCCAAAACCCTTCCAGAGAGTTTCACAAAGTTTAGCTATCAAGAAACCTCATTTGTGAGCTTCTACAGGAAGTCTGCAGGGGTTCTACAGGATGTTCATAGATTTCTACACGATGTTCAGAAATTTCTACAAGATGTTTAAAAAGTGGATTTTAGAGGATGGGTGAGTGAGGGAAGATGCATGGATGGATAAGGAGGTAGTATAGGGGCCTCGAGTGACCCAGAAAGTGGTGGGTGGAGTGGTGAGAAGGTGTAGAAGGCTGACTTGGCTTGAAGAAGGCTAAGGCAATGATTGAGCAAGTAGGTAGGGTTACGTGGAAAAAGGATATATGGGAGACGAGGAACCCAGCTAAGAGATGGAACAGGTGGCTGAGATGACATTTAGGTGGACGAAAGAGTGGTGGAGGTGCCCTGCACGGTGTGCATTCAACTGAATCAACAAAGTCTTGCAAATGATCAAAGTCCTAGCTAATCTAGTCTAACTATCAATGACATGAATGAACAATAGCTTTATTGGAAAGAAAACCATGTACATCAACTATGAAAAGGAACATTTCAGAGATCTAAAACCATGTACATCAAATCATCCGATCTCGTAAGATCATGTATTACTTTTGTAACAAATATTCAATGCTAATTGGATACTAGTATTAGGGTGCTTTCACTTGTTAGATGCAAATATGTGGCCCTTGTTAATGATTTGTGTGATGCAAGTGGAAGCTCATGGGATTTGAAAATTCGTGTGATGTTGGCTTGTTGGTAGCTCCAAAGGTTGTCTTGTAGAGTTTGGTGTAATGCCTTGCTTGGCCTTTGTATTATTGAACAAAGTTCGTAGTAATTGTGGAAAACATATCTAGGTTTGGGACACATCAAAGACTCTTTTACTCGGATGATTTTTGAAAGGAATTGTTCCACCAACTCAAGATGAACTGGGATGTTGTGCTTTTCATTACTAGGATAATATGAAGTGTACAATTGTTATGCTAAATTTTTCATCATAAATAAGATATTTCTCATGGATCAATCAATATTCATTGCTATTTTACAACATGATTTGTTAAGATAGTGGGACTGAATTCTATGTTGTCATAACATGCTTAATGAAACTTTAAAATCTATAATATTACATTTTCATTGTAGTTGAACTAATCTTCATATATGTGTAATAAGATAGATATTTCCCTAAGAGACTGTAAAATGATGTACACATGAAGTCTTTTTCATGTTTATATCCCTTACTTTACCTCGAAGTAGCGTTGCGAAGTTTTGAATTTTCTTACAAGTCCATTGAAGAAATTAAATACAACACCAAGGATACAAAATCTAAAGAGTAGATATGTGGCCTCATAGAAGTGAGGCATATATTTATAATTGGGAAGATTCAATAAATATTGACATATATACAAACCAACATGACTTTAATAAGTTTACATGGTAAGTTCCAACCTCAAAATCATTAACTAAGTGCTAATACTTGGGGATCATAACAAAAGGCACAATAGTTCTGTAAGTAAGAAATATTTCATTAGGTCACCTACTGCTATTTTTTTTTACAGTGAATCTTGATTTCAAACACTCTAGGATTTATCCCTAAAAATAAGTCCGAGTTCAACTTTATTTGTACTAGAACATCATTCCTAAAATTTGGCCTCAATAGGGATAGATAACTGGTCCCATGATAGGTCTGAAATTTAGCCTTCGACATTGGAATTCAACCCTCTATAAAAATCTAAAATTCAGCCTTCAGAGGGGACAAAGTTATATCCTCAAGAATATTTATGTAATTAGGCTTCTAACCAGGGCCAAAAACAATCAAAAGGTGTGCCAAAAAATCTTCCAAAATAATACAAAAAACCTTAAAAAAAACTAAAAACAGTTCAAAATGTGCCAAAAATCCTTCCCTAGAAAGTATCTCCACATAAGCTCTTTTTCACTTCAAGTTCATGAGTTATGAACCTTAAATATATTTTCTTTGCTTTTTTGAATAGATCTAAAATATCTTGAGTGATTTCCTTGAAATTATCCTTCTCGCGCCTATTTATAGTGCATTTTGGGTCTATATTGAGCCAATTTGGCCAACAATCTCCCCATTTTTCATTGATGGCAACAATCATACTCCCCCTGTGATCATGCTCCCATTGCCTGTGTGTTTCTTGATCTTTCTCTCCCCCTTTGACATCAAAAAACAAAGGTTAACTCCCCTCGAAACTGTCTCTCCCCTTTTCTTTCTTTACTGAAGATTGTGCGAATCAATTTGGAGTAGAAATTACTCCCAATTTCTGTCTGAGATACTCAAATGTCTCTTTGGGAAGTGGCTTAGTGAAGATGTCTAAAATATGCTCCTTCAGGGCCAACATATTCTAGCTTAGTATTCTTTTTTTTACTTGATCCCTTAGAAAGTGAAACTTTATAGCAATATTCTTAGTCTTAAGATGCATCTTTGGACTCTTAGAGATGTTTATTGCACTTGTGTTGTCACGAAGTATTGAAATAGGCTCGTCACATTTTACTTTTATGTATTGTAAGGTTTTCTTCATCAAGAGGACAACATGTTACTACTATAATATATTCTACTTTTATTGTAGACAAGGATACTTAATATTGCTTCTTATGTAACTAGGATACTTAATAGTCTCCCAAGTAGAAGGATGCTCCACTTGTACATCAGTTAAGGATATTCGCATGTATACACGACTGTGTCTAAAGAAACTAGCGTATATCCAGATTATTTATAAGTCAGATAATCCATTACATGTTGATCTTTAGATAATGCATCAGAGCTTCATTGACCATATGAACAGTAAACAGAAGCAATAAACAGAACAGAACATCACACACAAGAAGCACAAATGAACACCATGATATAAGGTGGAAACCCAATGTGGGTGAAAACCACCTGCTACAATTTGTTTCTATCTTCCTTTAATAAGAAACGTCTTTTACAATGTACTGGTGCAGTCCTTTACCAGTACGCAGGCTGCAACCAGTAGAGAGCTACAACCCTCTCTCGTTCTCCAGCTTCTCCTAGAGGGGAGCTAGAACCCCCATAGTTCTTATACTAGTTAAGATACTAGTACCTAGGCACCGACCTACAATCTTCTCTCCTCCAGGTACCACGTTTCATAAATTTTCAGACTCGATACACTGAAGCACAACTCTATAATTTGAAGGCCACGTTTCATCAAATTTTCATACTGGACCCATCAATATCATTGAAGCTCACAAACACTTAGCAACATCAATAGCCAATACTGAAACCCTGTCAATAAAACCAATCACTAGAACATAGAGCAGAACACTAAACTCTGCAACAATATTCAGAACCAATTGTATCATCAAAAATCACATCTTAAATGGTATACGCTACTTGGACGAACCAAACCCGCGTGCGTACACGATTTTACCAAAGCCAACCCGCGTACAGATTTATAAATATTCAATCTAGACTTGCAGGTATCTCAAACTTAACTTATACCTAGTTCAGAACATTACATGCGTGAGTATACAGAGCATAATCAACCATATAGAGATAGTTCATTCCAAACCATTTGATCCCGATCTCTCCTTAGATCTTGTTCTCCATCAACTTGTGAGATCTCTCCTTGGATTAGATCAAGCAACCCATAACCTGCATTCTGGATCTCCTACTTCTTCAGATATTCAAGCTTTTCTCCATACACTTGCCTAATGATCTTCTTCTCCTTTTATAGTCTTAGGCCTTGCTCAATACCATGGTCCAAAACCATAACAAACCAATACCATCAACTCAATACTTGGAAGGCAGAGCAAGTGGAGCACTACAACACAATTTATGGAAACCTGGAGAACAACAACAGATAACAACATCAGTAAAGCAATTGACAAGCAAAGAAAGATCACAAAATAAAATTTGGGATCCAGGAGGAAATATCCAGACTTATGACCAGGTGGTCATGAATTTTCTTACATGGGGAGTCTGATGCAGGAGCATCATCTCCAAAAAACACCTTGTATTTTACTTAAGCTAGGGGGTTTCATGTTTTGAAGAATTATTAAAATTTCATGTAAATATTAATATTATTTTGAGTGATTAATTAATTATTTGTGATAAATTGTAAATGTGCGAGAAATTACTTTCTAGATTATTTAGAATTAATAAGGGAGCCTAAGTTGGAATTAGTTTCTAAGTTTTAGGGATGAGAATCTATCTTTTAGGGATGTTGAGAGATTTAGGGATTTGATGAGATATTAAGGGGATTGAGCATTTAAATAGACCATTTTTTTTTACAATTGTATAAATAGGAAGGGGTTTTGAGAGAACAAGACATTGAGATTGTGAGAGGTTGTGAGATTGAGAGTAGGCTTGAACAGCAAGGCTGTAAGCCTTTAGTATTTGTAAAGGGCCATGAGTGTTGGATATCAGGCCAAAGATAAATTTGTAAGTAGCCTCATTTTGTTTATATGAAATATTGCTCCGTATTATATATTTTGATTGATGGATTGAGGAACTTTATATTCGATTTCTGAAGTGATATTTTGGAGTAAATTATGTATGTGAATTGTGAAAAGTGATATGCCAATTTGTGAAGAATAAGAATAAAAGTTGTGTGTGGATTCTGGTTAAATGCATATGCTCGAATTGAAGTATCTATTATGCGAGACTCGATTAAAGGAAGCGTGCAATAAACAGACCTATATTTATATAACAATTGTTACTGTGTGAACTTATTTCTGAATGGCTATTTTAAATCGATCTGTAGCTGTAGCCAACACTAGAATGGAAATAGAACAACACTTTTCCCTGAAGTTACAAGTTATGGTACGGGTGCATGGCGTTGTTGGTTGAATGACATTGAATGTTGGATATTGCAGTAATTAATTTGGATTAATTGTTGAAAGAAATCGATGCATATAAAAACCGATTGGAGAAATTGGGTGTTTACTGTATTGAAATTCTGATTGAAGTCTATGCTGCAGGCTTAGAAGTGGTCAACTTACAATGTTGAACAAAATAGGATGGCACAGAACCCAAGTCAACATTTGAAGAGAGGAAGGAGAAAAATCGATAATCTCAGAGAAAGGATTGGTTCGAATATCAACCAAGAGGGGATTGATTCCATGGCTGTGGCAATTCATTTTCCGAAATGGTGAAATCATTTTTGAAAATCTAAACAAACTGTTGCATGCACTGATACTTATAATGTGTTAACGTTTTACATAATGGAGCGAGTGCAATCGTAGTAGAGATAGAGGAGGTACTATGCAACAACAAAAGAACTTAAAGGTATACATTCATATTCAGTTGATCTGTGAGTAAAATTGGATTACAGAAGTATGAGTTTGTCACAGTAGTTTTATGGTTAAATCGGTTTGTAGAATCCGTGATATAATCAGATTTGTTCGTAACCTATTAAAGAAATAAGTTATATAATTCGACATAGAAGAATTGGCGGAATTCTAAGGAATGAATGGACTGTAAAGGCATTCCAAGGCGCAGTTAGTAGAAGGAATCATAAAGAAAAAATTACAGTCAATATGATAATTGATGCAATTGGTTTAAAGATGCATAGCCCACGTATGGTTTATTACAACTAATGGTCTTTTGAAATAATATCAATCTCATAAATCGAATGCTGAGATCCAGAATCTAAGGCGCGTTCTGAAATGTGAAGGTAAATTAAAGTGTGGCAGTTGTTGTTGACATTCGATGTGTAACAAAACCAAAATATTAAAATTTACCATAGCTGGAAATAAATGCACAAATGTGTTGGTTTAATAAATCCAATTTAGAAATTATTAAAGGGGACAGGTATATTTTTACCAAGTCAAAGATTTGATTTCAGATGTTGAACTGAAGACCATGTATTATTGAGAAAACTGAATATGGATCAATTGGCCATAGAATGAGAGAAGAGTGACCATATTGTGTTATTTGGCATTTGAATTCTGGTCAAATGAGAAAAGTAAGGGCTCATTCTTGAATCAAGCCATATGTGAATGAGAAGTATTAAGATTGCTTGTGAACGCATTGAATGTTTCATTTGGTTTGAATGATGATAAGTTTTCTTTGTGTAATGATTGTTGGGTCCTGATTTTAAATCATAGGATGAAGATAGTAGTGGGCGAGTTTGCCGGGCATTGAGGTATAAAATTTGGAAGATGATGAGATGTATGTTTATATGCACAAATGAGGGAAATATTCTGGGTATTGCAGGCCTAGCCCTTCGTCATTTTTGGTATCAAATCCAGAATGCTCTGTTGAAATATTTATTTTCTGAATGAGAACTAAAATGTATTTTTGACTGTATGATGAATGATGAAAGGAAGATCATAGTTTTAAATTTGATATGCAAACTACACAAGTGAACAGGATTGCAGGGAGGAAAAGATCATGCAAGATCTTAGGAGGTAAGATGATTTTTCTGATTTGAAATTTGTAAATGCAGTTTATGGTTGCAGAGAAGATGATGGCAGTGAACCTGGCATTCAGCTAAAGGTTGAATAAGGAGGACAATTGCAGTGTCCTGAAGAAGAAGGTGAGTTTAAGAGATAGCCTGAAGAGAGCAGAGAGAGTGCTCGAAAGGTTCCAGATGTAGTGAACCAAGTATTTACCAAAAGACTAAGTGAGGAGATCTTGGTGAGGTAAGTGGCAGCAAAAGAGATTGTTGTCGTAGAGGCTAGTACAACTCGTGGTGAGTAAGAAACTCATGGAGAAGATGATCATGGAGGATCAAAGAAGAGTTTCAGAGGAATGCCACAACGATGAGATGACTGCAGAAGTCAGGGAAAGAGATATTGCGGTAATGAAAGTGCAATTGCAGGTACTAGAGGAATGGCTGCAAGAGCAGGAAGATCATAATAGAAATGGCTGTTTCCACTGAAGGGAAAGAAAGTGATTTGGCGACAATTTCAGAGGAGGTTGAGGCAAATTGTGATTTCCTTGTTGAAAAAGGAACTTAGATTTCTTGAGCGAGAGTTGGAATTTGAAGGTTTCGCATGCAGATTTGTTTAGAGGGGAGTGCTTGAGGAAGCAGTCAAGACTAAAATGTCTTGTGGTTTTAAAACTGATGAATTGTGTGTGTTTGCAGGTACAGTACAGGGATATGGGCAATCTTTAGAGTTTGTTCAGGAGAGAGAAGAGTTGAATCTGAAGGCTATTCAGATTGATGCTAAGATAGCAAGTTCTCAGAAGGGAACAAAGATAGAGGAAGCAGGAAATGATAAGTACTCTGAAAGATAAAGCAGTGATACTGTTGAACATTTTATGCAAACTGAAATTTTATGTATGAATGCAGGTGATGATGATATGCTTTAGCAATGCTACAAAGAAACTGCATTGTTGGAATACTTGTTGATAAATTCAGAGTATGATAGACAAGTTACAGCAGACGAAAGAGTTCAGTATAGTGAACGAGAGCAGAAAGACATCTTAGAAACAGATGGTGTGAGAGGAAGACTGGTTGACAGTCTTGAGAATTCTTCAGAGGATTCTTTGGGCAAAGATGATCAGCATAATGATATGCTTATAGTGGAGGAGAATTCAAAATAGCATACTGAAGTGCTGGCAAAGGAGGACAAGCCACTGATGCCTTCTGATTTTTGTTCTAACAAGTGTTTTGTAAATGCAGGTATTGTTGCATAACATTTGACTCAGTTGAGTAGTCAGATGAAGGAAGAAGAAGTTTTCTGTTCCAGAAGACAAGAGGGCATGGATGATCGGGTGGCAGTTACAACAGAAACAAGCATAGAAACAAGAAGTCAATGAGTGACAGTACAAACCGAGCGAGTCATCTTAGCTCAGGAGACAGCTAGAAATCAGCAGCCCGGAGATTTATTGCACCGAGAGATTGAAAGTATCAGAAAACTGATGACGAAAGAATCCCAGAGAAAGACGACAATAAGAAAGAAAAGGAAAGACAACAAGAGAAAGACTGTAGCATATTCGGAAGGCAGAGCAAGTGGAGCACTACAAAACAAAATATGGAAACCTGGAGAACAACAACAGATAACAACAACAGTAAAGCAATTGACAAGCAAAGAAAGATTACAAAATAAAATTTGGGATCCAGGAGGAAATATCCAGACTTATGACGAGGTGGTCATGAATTTTCTTACATGGGGAGTCTGATGCAGGAGCATCATCTCCGAAAAACACCTTGTATTTTACTTAGGCTAGGGGGTTTCATGTTTTGAAGAAATATTAAAATTTCATGTAAATATTAATATTATTTTGAGTGATTAATTAATTATTTGTGAGAAATTGTAAATGTGAGAGATGAGAATCTATCTTTTAGGGATGTTGAGAGATTTAGGGATTTGTTGAGATATTAAGGGGATTGAGAATTTAATTAGACCATTTTTTTTATAATTGTATAAATAGGAAGGGGTTTTGAGAGAACAAGACATTGAGATTGTGAGAGGTTGTGAGATTGAGAGTAGGCTTGAACAGCAAGGATATAAGCCTTCAGTATTTGTAAAGGGCCATGCATGTTGGATATCAGGCCAAAGATAAATTTGTAAGTAGCCTCATTTTGTTTATGTGAAATATTGCTCCGTATTATATATTTTGATTGATGGATTGAGGAAATTTATATTTGATTTCTGAAGTGAGATTTTGGAGTAAATTATGTATGTGAATTGTGAAAAGTGATATGCCAATTTGTGAAGAATAACAAGAAAGGTTGTCTGTGGATTCTGGTTAAATGCATATGCTGGAATTGAAGTATCTACTATGGGAGACTCGATTAAAGGAAGTGTGCAAAAAACAGATCGATATTTATATAACAATTGTTACTGTGTGAACTTATTTCTGAATGGCTATTTTAAATCGATCTGTAGTTTGTAGCCAACACCAGAATGGAAATAGAACAACGCTTTTCCCTGAAGTTACAAGTTATGGTACGAGTGCATGGCGCTGTTGGTTGAATGACATTGAATGTTGGATATTGCAGTAATTAATTTGGATTAATTATTGAAAGAAATCGATGCATATAAAAACCGATTGGAGCAATTGGGTGTTTTCTGTATTGAAATTATGATTGAATTATATGCTGCAGGCTTAGAAGTGATCGACTTACAGCGTTGAACAAAATAGGATGGAACAGAACCCAAGTAAACATTTGAACAGAGGACGAAGAAAAATCGATCATCTGAGAGAAAGGATTGGTTCGAATATCAACCAAGAGGAGATTGATTCCACGGCTATGGCAATTCATTTTCTGGAATGGTGAAATCATTTTTGAAAATCTAAACGAACTGTTGTATGCACTGATACTTATAATGTGTTAATGTTTTATAGAATGGAGCGACTGCAATCCTAGCAGAGATAGAGGAGGTGCTATGCAACAACAAAAGAACTTAAAGGTATACATTCATATTCAGTCGATCTGTGAGTAAAATTGGATTGCGGAAGTATGAGTTTGTCACAGTAGTTTTATGGTTAAATCGGTTTGTAGAATCCGTGATATAATCATATTGTTTCGTAACCTATTAAAGACACAAGGTATATAATTCAAGATAGAAGAATTGGCGGAATTCTAAGGCATGAATGGATTGTAAAGGCGTTCCAAGGCACAGTTAGGAGAAGGAATCATAAAGAAAAAATTACAGTCAATATGATAATTGATGCCATTGGTTTAAAGCTGCATAGCCCAGGTATGGTTTATTACAACTAATGGTCTTTTGAAATAATATCAATCTCATAAATCGAATGCTGAGATTCAGAATCTAAGGCGCGTTCTGAAATGTGATGGTAAATTAAAGTGTGGCGGTTGTTGTTGACATTCGATGTGTAACAAAACCTGAATATTGTAAATTTACCATAGCTGGAAATAAATGCACAAATGTGTTGGTTTAATAAATCCAATTTGGAAAGTGTTAAAGGGGACAGGTATATTTTTACCAAGTCAAAGATTTGATTTCAGATGTTGAACTGTAGACCATGTATTATTGAGGAAACTGAATATGGATCGATTGGCCATAGAATGAGAGAAGAGTGACCATATTTTGTTATTTGGCATTTGACTTCTGGTCAAATCAGAAAAGTAAAGACTCATTCTTGAATCAAGGCATATGTGAATGAGAAGTATTAAGATTGCTTGTGAAAGCATTGAATGTTTGATTTGGTTTGAATGATTATAAGTTTTCTTTGTGTAATGATTGTTGGGTCCTGATTTTAAATCATAGGATGAAGATAGTAGTGGGCGAGTTTGTGGGGCATTGAGGTATAAAATTTGGAATATGATGAGATGTATGTTTATAAGCACAAATGAGGGAAAGATTCTGGGTATTGCAGGCCTAGCCCTGCGTCATTTTTGGTATCAGAGCCGGAATGCTCTATTGAATTATTTATTTTCTGAATGAGAACTGAAATATATTTTTGACTGTATGATGAATGATGAAAGGAAGATCAGAGTTTTAAATTTGATATGCAAACTACAAAAGTGAACAAGACTGGAGGGAGGAAAAGATCATGCAAGGTCTTAGGAGGTAAGATGATTTTTTTGATTTGAAATTTGTAAATGCAGGTTATGGTTGCAGAGAAGATGATGGTAGTGAACCTCGCATTCAGCTAAAGGCTAAATAAGGAGGACAATTGCAGTGTCCTGAAGAATAAGGTGAGTTGAATAGATAGCCTGAAGAGAGTAGAGAGAGTGCTCGAAAGGTTCCAGAGGCAGTGAACCAAGTATTTACCAAAAGATTGAGTGAGGAGAGCTTGGTTAGGTAAGTGGCAGCAGAAGAGATTGCTGTCATAGAGGCTAGTACAACTCGTGGTGAGTAAGAAACTCATGGAGAAGATGATCATGGAGGATCAAAGAAGAGGTTCAGATGAATGCCACAATGATGAGATGACTGCAGAAGTCAGGGAAAGAGAGATTGCAGTAATGAAAGTGCAATTGCAAGTACTAGAGGAATGGCTGCAAGAGCAAGAAGATCAGAATAGAAAGTGTCTCTTTCCACTGAAGGGAAAGAAAGTGATTTGGCGAAAATTGTAGAGGAGGTTGAGGAAAATTGTGATTGCCTTGTTGAAAAAGGAACTTAGATTTCTTGAGCTAGAGTTGGAATTTGAAGGTTCCACATGCAGATTTGTTTAGAGGGGAGTGCTTGAGGAAGCAGTCAAGACTGAAAAGTCTTGTGGTTTTAAAACTGATGAATTGTGTGTGTTTGCAGGTACAGTACAGGGAGATGGGCAAGCTTTAGAGTTTGTTCAGCAGAGAGAAGAGTTGAATATGAAGGCTGTTCAGATTGATGCTAAGATAGCAAGATCTCAGAAGGGAGTAAAGACAAAGGAAGTAGGAAATGATAAGTACTCTGAAAAAGAAAGCAGTGATATTGTTGAACATTTTATGCAAACTGAAAGTTTATGTATGAATGCAGGTGATGATGGTATGCTTCAGCAATGCTACAAAGAAATTGCATTGTTGGAATACTTGTTGATAAATTCAGAGTATGATAGACAGGTTACAGCAGACAAAAGAGTTCAGTACAGTGAACGAGAGCAGAAAGACATCTTAGAAACAGATGGTGTGAGAGGAAGACTGGTTGACAGTCTTGAGAATTCTTCAGAGGATTCTTTGGGCAAAGAGAATCAGCATACTGATATGCTGATATTGGAGGAGAATTCAGAACAACATACTGAAGTGCTAGCAAAGGAGGACAAGGCACTGATGCCTTTTAATTTTTGTTCTAACAAGTGTTTTGTAAATGCACGTATTGTTGCAGAACATTTGACTCAGTTGAGTAGTCAAATGAAGGAAGAAGAAGTTTTCTGTTCCAGAAGACAAGAGGGCATGGATGATCGGGTGAAAGTCAGAACAGAAACAAGCATAGAAACAAGAAGTCAGCGAGTGACAGTACAAACTGAGCAAGCCATCTTAGCTTAGCAGATAGCTAGAAATCAGTAGCCGCGAAATTTATTGGACCGAGAGATTGAAAGTATCAGAAAACTGATGACGAAAGAATCCGAGAGAAAGACGACAATAAGAAAGAAAAGGAAAGACAACAAGAGAAAGACTATAGCAGACTTGGAAGGCAGAGCAAGTGGAGCACTACAGTACAAGATACGGAAACCTGGAGAACAACAACACATAACAACAACAGTAAAGCAATTGACAAGCAAAGAAAGATTACAAAATAAAATATGGGATCCAGGAGGAAATATCCAGACTTATGACCAGGTGGTCATGGATTTTCTTACATGGGGAGTCTGATGGAGGAGCATCATCTCCAAAAAACACCTTGTATTTTACTTAAGCTAGGGGGTTTCATGTTTTGAAGAAATATTAAAATTTCATGTAAATATTAATATTATTTTGAGTGATTAATTAATTATTTATGAGAAATTGTAAATGTGAGAGAAATTAGTTTCTAGATTATTTAGAATTAATGAGGGAGCCTAAGTTGGAATTAGTTTCTAAGTTTTAGGGATGAGAATCTATCTTTTAGGGATGCTGAGAGATTTAGGGATTTGTTGAGATATTAAGGGGATTGAGCATTTAATTAGACCATTTTTTTTTTACAATTGTATAAATAGGAAGGGGTTTTGAGGGAACAAGACATTGAGATTGTGAGAGGTTGTGAGATTGAGAGTAGGCTTGAACAACAAGGCTGTAAGCCTTTAGTATTTGTAAAGGGCCATGAGTGTTGGATATCAGGCCAAAGATAAATTTGTAAGTAGCCTCATTTTGTTTATATGGAATATTGCTCTGTATTATATATTTTGATTGATGGATTGAGGAACTTTATATTCGATTTCTGAAGTGACATTTTGGAGTAAATTATGTATGTGAATTGTGAAAAGTGATATGCCAATTTGTGAAGAATAAGAAGAAACGTTGTGTGTGGATTCTGGTTAAATGCATATGCTCGAATTGAAGTATCTACTATGGGAGACTCGATTAAAGGAAGTGCGCAATAAACAGATCGATATTTATATAACAATTGTTACTGTGTGAACTTATTTCTGAATGGCTATTTTAAATCGATCTGTAGTTTGTATCCAGCACCAGAATGGAAATAGAACATCGCTTTTCCCTAAAGTTAAAAGTTATGGCACGGGTGCATGGCGCTGTTGGTTGAATGACATTGAATGTTGGATATTGCAGTAATTAATTTGGATTAATTGTTGAAAGAAATCGATGCATATAAAAACCGATTGGAGCAATTGGATGTTTGCTGTATTGAAATTATGATTGAAGTCTATGTTGCAGGCTTAGAAGTGGTCGACTTACAGCGTTGAACAAAATAGGATGGCACAGAACCCAAGTCAACATTTGAACAAAGGACGGAGAAAAATCGATCATCTCAGAGAAAGGATTGGTTCGAATATCAACCAAGAGGATATTGATTCCACGGCTGTGGCAATTCATTTTCCGGAATGGTGAAATCATTTTTGAAAATCTAAACGAACTGTTGTATGCACTGATACTTTTAATGTGTTAACATTTTACAGAATGGAGCGACTGCAATCCTAGCAGAGATAGAGGAGGTACTATGCAACAGAAAAATAACTTAAAGGTATACATTCATATTCAGTCGATCTGTGAGTAAAATTGGATTGCGGAAGTATGAGTTTGTCACAGTAGTTTTATGGTTAAATCGGTTTGTAGAATCTATGATATAATCAGATTTGTTCGTAACCTATTAAAGACACAAGGTATATAATTCGAGATAGAAGAATAGGCGGAATTCTAAGGCATGAATGGACTGTAAAGGCGTTCCAAGGCGCAGTTAGGAGAAGGAATCATAAAGAAAAAATTACTGTCAATATGATAATTGATGCAATTGGCTTAAAGCTGCATAGCCCAGGTATGGTTCATTACAACTAATGGTCTTTTGAAATAATATCAATCTCATAAATTGAATGCTGAGATCCAAAATCTAAGGCGCATTCTGAAATGTGAAGCTAAATTAAAGTGTGGCAGTTGTTGTTGACATTCGATGTGTAACAAAACCAGAATATTGTAATTTACCATAGCTGGAAATAAATGCACAAATGTGTTGGTTTAATAAATCCAATTTGGAAAGTATTAAAGGGGACAGGTATATTTTTACCAAGTCCAAGATTTGATTTCAGATGTTGAACTGAAGACCATGTATTATTGAGAAAACTGAATATGGATCGATTGGCCATAGAATGAGAGAAGAGTGACCATAATGTGTTATTTGGCATTTGAATTCTGGTCGAATAAAAAAAGTAAGGGCTCATTCTTGAATCAAGCCATATGTGAATGAGAAGTATTAAGATTGCTTGTGAAAGCATTAAATGTTTGATTTGGTTTGAATGATGATAAGTTTTCTTTGTGTAATGATTGTTGTGTCCTGATTTTAAATCATAGGATGAAGATAGTAGTGGGCGAGTTTGCCAGGCATTAAGGTAAAAATTTGGAAGATGATGAGATGTATGTTTATATGCATAAATGAGGGAAAGATTCTGGGTATTGCAGGCCTAGCCCTGTGTCATTTTTGGTTACAGAGCCGGAATGCTCTGTTGAAATATTTATTTTCTGAATGAGAACTGAAATGTATTTTTTACTGTATGATGAATGATGAAAGGAAGATAAGAGTTTTAAATTTGATATGAAAACTACACAAGTGAACAGGATTGCAGGGAGGAAAAGATCATGCAAGATCTTAGGAGGTAAGATGATTTTTCTGATTTGAAATTTGTAAATGCAGTTTATGGTTGCAGAGAAGATGATGGCAGTGAAACTGGCATTCAACTAAAGGCTGAATAAGGAGGACAATTGCAGTTTCCTGAAGAAGAAGGTGAGTTGAAGAGATAGCCTGAAGAGAGCGGAGAGAGTGCTTGAAAGGTTCCAGAGGCAGTGAACCAAGTATTTACCAAAAGACTGAGTGAGGAGAGCTTGGTGAGGTAAGTGGCAGCAGAAGAGATTGTTGTCATAGAGGCTAGTACAACTCGTGGTGAGTAAGAAACTCATGGAGAAGATGATCATGGAGGATCAAAGAAGAGGTTTAGAGGAATGCCACAAAAATGAGATGACTGCAGAAGTCAGGGAAAGAGAGATTGCAGTAATGAAAGTGCAATTGCAGGTACTAGAGGAATGGCTGCAAGAGCAGGAAGATCATAATAGAAAATGGCTCTTTCCACTGAAGGGAAAGAAAGTGATTTGGTGACAATTGCAGAGGAGGTTGAGGAAAATTGTGATTGCCTTTTTGAAAAAGGAACTTAGATTTCTTGAGCCAGAGTTTGAATTTGAAGGTTCCACATGCAGATTTGTTCAGATTTGTAAGTAGCCTCATTTTGTTTATATGAAATATTGCTCCGTATTATATATTTTGATTGATGGATTGAGGAACTTTATATTCGATTTCTGAAGTGAGATTTTGGAGTAAATTATGTATGTGAATTGTGAAAAGTGATATGCCAATTTGTGAAGAATAACAAGAAAAGTTGTGTGTGGATTCTAGTTAAATGCATATGCTCGAATTGAAGTATCTACTATGGGAGACTCGATTAAAGGAAGTGTGCAATAAACAGATCGATATTTATATAACAATTGTTACTGTGTGAACTTATTTGTGAATGGCTATTTTAAATCAATCTCTAGTTTGTATCCAACACAAGAATGGAAATAGAACAACGCTTTTCCCTGAAGTTACAAGTTATGGTATGGGTGCATGGCGCTGTTGGTTGAATGACATTGAATGTTGGATATTGCAATAATTAATTTGGATTAATTGTTGAAAGAAATCGATGCATATAAAAACCGATTGGAGCAATTGGGTGTTTTCTGTATTGAAATTATGATTGAAGTCTATGCTGTAGGCTTAGAAATGGTTGACTTACAGCGTTGAACAAAATAGGATGGCACAGAACCCAAGTCAACATTTGAACAGAGGACGGAGAAAAATCGATCATCTGAGAGAAAGGATTGGTTCGAATATCAACCAAGAGGAGATTGATTCCACGACTATGGCAATTTATTTTCTGGAATGGTGAAATCATTTTTGAAAATATAAACGAATTGTTGTATGCAATGATAATTATAATGTGTTAACGTTTTATAGAATGGAGCAACTGCAATCCTAGCAGAGATAGAGGAGGTACTATGCAACAACAAAAGAACTTAAAGGTATACATTCATATTCAGTCGATCTGTGAGTAAAATTGGATTGCGGAAGTATGATTTTGTAACAATAGTTCTATGGTTAAATCGGTTTGTAGAATCCGTGATATAGTCAGATTTGTTCCTAACCTATTAAAGACACAAGGTATATAATTCGAGATAGAAGAATTGGCAGAATTCTAAGGCATGAATGGACTGTAAAGGCTTTCCAAGGCGCAGTTAGGAGAAGGAATCATAAAGAAAAAATTACAGTCAATATGATAATTGATGCAATTGTTTTAAAGCTGCATAGCCCAGGTATGATTTATTACAACTAATTGTCTTTTGAAATAATATCAATCTCATAAATCGAATGCTGAGATCCAGAATCTAAGGCGTGTTCTGAAATGTGAAGGTAAATTAAAGTCTGGCAGTTGTTGTTGACATTCGATGTGTAACAAAACCAGAATATTGTAATTTACCATAGCTGGAAATAAATGCACAAATTTGTTGGTTTAATAAATCCAATTTGGAAAGTATTAAAGGGGACATGTATATTTTTACCAAGTCAAAGATTTGATTTCAGATGTTGAACTGAAGACCATGTATTATTGAGAAAACTCAATATGGATTGGTTGGCCATAAAATGAGAGAAGAGTGACCATATTGTGTTATTTGGCATTTGAATTTTGGTCGAATCAGAAAATTAAGGGTGCATTCTTGAATCAAGCCATATGTGAATGAGAAGTATTAAGATTGCTTGTGAAAGCATTGAATGTTTGATTTGGTTTGAATGATCATAAGTTTTCTTTTTGTAATGATTGTTGGGTCCTGATTTTAAATCATAGGATGATGATAGTAGTGGGCGAGTTTGCCGGGCATTGAGGTATAAAATTTGGAAGATGATGAGATGTATGTTTATATGCAAAAATGAGGGAAAGATTATGGGTATTGTAGGCCTAGACCTGCGTCACTTAGTATAGTCAGGGCTGGCTAAGGTGGGTCCAATTTATGTATTTGTCCTCATAGCTTCCAACAGGGTAGTACTTCTTCTTGATGGTATCCTGGAATGAATTCCAAGTGGGTGTGTCTGAAACTAGTGAGGGTGTACTTTCATCCTTCTTCTCACAGTAGGTTTCCCACTAGTCCTTGACGTGGGGGGCGACTTTGAGAAGCGCATAAGTAATATTTTCCCAGCTGGAAAAATCATGAAAAGAAAAATATCCTTCTCTAAGATTTAACCATTTATCTACGACGTACACATCTATCTGACCTTCAATAATTGGGATGTCAAAATTAACTTGTATTTGAAAGAGTGTGGTACTTCCAGAGTGGCTACTGGAAGAAGGTGCGTCGCCTTTGGGTAGTCCCTAAAGGATTCTAGAAAATTTGACCATCATCGCATTCCTCTATCACTCGTGGGCTTCTTCGAGCAAGATTTTGATAGGATCTGTTGGCCCCTCATCTTTATTATGTTCTACCATGGGAGGCCGTTGAGATTTTCAAGGCTGGTCTTGCAAAGGTTTGACCAGTTTATGACCTAACTCCTTATATCCCAACCTCATTGGGGACATGCAAAGAAAAGTAGATAAAGAGTAGAACGCTCTAATACCACTGATTTGAACTTAAATAGGAATGCAACAAACAATAGATATAACCATAAATAGAAAGACACAACAAAAATAACACTTCATTTCATTAATATTAAATATTTAAATATGCTTACAAACAAAATGGAAATAAACTAGCTTAGGTGATTGTAGCTTATCTCTTAGAAGAGATGTGCTAGCTGCATGCCTCTGAATTGTGTTATAATGAGGCTCGAAGGCCTATTTGTTATTGAAAAACAATGAAAAACCCTAAACATCGAAAAAATTAACCCTAGGAGATGAAGCACCAAAACTATGGGCCCTATTTGGGTAAATTGGTACATCAACTTCACGGGTTGTAACTTTGGCATACAATCTCCTTTTGATGCGCACAATACCTCGTTAGAAATATCTGGGCCTGGTTTGGGTAAATTGGTACATCAACTTCACGGGTTGTAACTTTGGCGTATGATCTCCTTTTGATGTGCACAATGCCTCGTTAGAAATATCTATCAGAGGACTACAACTTTTGAATGTAATCATGAGTCCTTAACTCATGTTTTCATGGCTTTCCCAAAAAATGTCGTTTAAGGCCTCAAAATGGCTACGGAAGTTTAGGACCCCAAAAAACTACCAAAATAGTAAATTATGAAACAATTAAGGAAACTGAAAAATTGAAAGAGGCAATGTTGGGTTCCAAGTGGAATAGGAGGGTTGCCACCAATATCCACCTGGATCAAAGTCAAGAAGGATTACTCAGAGATTATATGACAGTTACGATCATGTAAAAGAACCTATTACTTCAATTATGGAAAATATTTCTCATAAGTTATTTTCTAGCTATGTTGCACTAAATTATTCGATTGATGAGCCCTCTATTTTTACAGAAGATGGGTTGAGTGGTGCTGTGAAGGAGGAGAGTGATACATGGGAGACAAGCTTTGGAGGGATTGGTTATTGATTCCAATACTACAATAGAGTTGGATTTGCAGCCTATAAGTGAAGTTGACGCACTGGATTTGCATTCCAACAGATTGGAAGAAAGTGGTGAGAATTGGTAATAAGATAGATATTTCCCTAAGAGACTGTAAAATGATGTACACATGAAGTCTTTTTCATGTTTATATGCCTTACTTTAAGTGCCAATTGAAGTGCCAAATGATGTACACATTGAAGTGCCAATGAATTATCATTCTCCTCTTCACTTTGAGGTGCTAATAGATGATCATTATTCCCCTTTGAAACCAATGGTAAAGGGATTTAACTACTCCCACTTTGATCATTCTTCCCCTAAAGGGGTTTAGTTGCTCATTTTCCCAAATGAGGTTGACACCAGGCATAAAAATCTTGCCTATGAATTATGGTCCAAACACCACCTTAATTCTGTTGTGTTTTTTGTTTAAATCATATAAACAATTTAACGAAGAAAACCTTCGAAAAACACGGTATGGCGGATTTGAAAAAATATGAATGCGAGCAGATAAATAGCGTCGGGTCCGGGCTCCTATCACATATGAGAGATTGCAATTTAACGAAGGAAAGGTCCATCGCAAAGGAATGTGATAGGGGCCAAACGTGACACGAAAATAAAACATACTTAATACCACATGGGGTCTGGGTTCCCATCGCGTATCAGAGATCGCAACGGTGGAGGTTGCATGCACATTGAAAGGCTTGTGATTCCTCGATGCGATGTTTTATTAAATATATAGTTTTTATAATAAAACTAAGAGTTTCGGGTATTTTAATAAGTGGATTTAATATATATGGGAGAGGACTTTTTTAGGGATTTCATACATTAAATTAGTGTTAATATGAAATGAGCGGAAAGGGAAAATAGACCAAGTATAATGCTTTTTAATGGGTTATTTGCCTTCAAATATATATTTCAATACTTAGGCTAAACAACCTTTTGTGGGTTTTTCGGTAAAAGGGGATTTAGCATGGGGTTTTTACTTTTTCTAGGGAAAAAGGATTTTGACCTTAGGAAAAGGGGTTTTTTTATAGAAAATGGATGAATATGAACTGCATGAAGGTGGAAGGGGAAATTAGTAAACATAGGGATGAATGAGGATGAGGGACGTTATTAATTGATCTTGTAGGCCTTCATTTGCTTTGTGTAATTGCATCATGCACATAGAAATATATAATAAAACATGATAGATGTACATTTTGTCCAATCAGTCATCATACTTCTACAACCTTTCTCTACTTACCCTTTACTTATCATTTCATTTTATCTTCACCTAATGGGTGCATTTAAGCTAGCAAACCCTTTTCCTTTCTTTTTATTTTACAAAAGCAAACTATCTAATTCTAACCTTAAAACCTCCAAGGGCTTATATTAAACTGATGAGCAACTTATTATTCTCTACCTAAGTACTGATCTACCAAGATTAAATAGTTTGGCCAGATCTTTATTCTCTAACTATAACATCAAATTTAAATCATGAAGCCAGCTTGACTGTCATTGGTTGTGGAATTTATGACAAGCTGCACACAACCATTATTTGGTAGAAACAATAGTAGTGGCATTTAGACTTGCTCACTTTCAGATTTTATTTGTTTTCTTTTCTTTCTAACCTAACATTTTCTTTTTGTCTTGATTTTTTAGGACATCTAACCGAACATTTTCTTTGATATGGACATCAGCATCAGGGTTTTTTTCACTAACATTTTTTTCAACATTGTTATGTCCATATCCTAACTTAACATTTTTCAAACATTATATATTTATTTTTTGACTAATTTATTCTATCTTATCAAAACTCAAAAATGCTACAACATTGGCTCCAAATGGGGATTGCTTTCTCCTGTAGAATGCATAGAAACTGCAGATCCATGTGCCTTCTCATCGGGCTATGGAATCCTTGCTGTAAAGAAAATCACACTGACATCTTGAAAGGTAAAAGAAAACCGGAGTATTTATAATGAAAACTATTTCAACTTCTTAGTATTGAATGTAATGTTTGAGAAACCTTCCATTTACGGGATAAGTGGAATATAGTCCCTTAAGATTCTGTAGCAAAAAAGTGTTGTTACCCTTCACTTCAGCAATTGCTAAAGGTCCAAACCATATATTTTCAAATTTTCCATGCTTTCCTTTCTCTTCTCTCCTGGCATCCCATCTTAGAACTAGATCACCTTCCTTAAAGACCCTTTCGTGGCTCTTCTGTCAAACAGGGCCTTCATCTTATTCTGATATTTATTCGATTTGTATGGAAATTCATCTCTGTTTTCATTAACTTCAATAATCTGATTTATTCTTCTTGAAAAATCATCAGGTTCATTTGTAAAATAATTTTAAAACAGGGAAGGCCAAATTGGTAGGGAAAATTGCGTCTTTCCCATAAACTAATTGAAATGGAGATTTTCCAGTTGATCTCTTTGGAGTAATTCTGTTTGCCCATACTGCATAAATCAAATGTGAATCCCAACTCTTCTTTATGATCAGCTAGAGTATTTTTTATTACCTTTACCAGACTTTTGTTCGATGACTCTCCAAGGCCATTACCTTGAGGTTAGTATGGAGTTGAATGATGTAATAAAATGTGATATTTCTGGAAAAAGTCAATCATTTTAACACTAGAAAAAGCTATTGCATTATCAGTAGCAATTTGAGTTGGGAAACCAAATCTAGATAAGATATTCCCCTCAATAAACTTAATTACTACTGAATCAATAACATTTCTGACTGGAATTGCTTACACCCATTTAGTAAAGTAGTATGTTGTAGTGAGGATCCATCTATTTTGATTACTTGAAGTGGGGTGAATCTCTCCAACAAAATCTAATCCCCATTGAGAAAAAGGTGTTGAAACTATTGATGGAACGAGTGGAAGAGCTGCTATTTTTTGTTTACCAGCAAACATTTGATAAGCAACACAACCTCTGACCTTTGACCCTACTTGTAAGAACAATGTGGGCCAATAAAATCCTCCCCTCAGAATCTTGTATGTTGTTGCTCTCCAAGCGTAATGTCCCCCACAAAATCCTGTATGAAACTGATCAATGATTCCTTGAGTTTGTAATTCCGTTAAACATAATAACAAAATATTCAGTGGATCTTCCTAGTATAAATTTGCATTTATAATGCAGTACTTGATGATTTTAACTTAAGGGTTTTACAGTGGGTTTTAGAGAATGATGCTCGACACTCAAAATGAATCAAGAAATTTACAGTATCTTGATACCAGTTTTACAAAAATAATTTTTCATCAATGTGTATAGGACTGATCTGCTCTGAAGGTAGAAATTCTAGTCGATTCTCCCCTTTAGGATGAAGGGAAGGTTCTTGTGGATTCTTCCCTTCTGCAAGGATAGAAGGTTCTTGTGGATTCTTCCCTTGTACAAGGAGAGAAGGTTCTTGTGTATTCTTCCCATGTATTTCTGAAATAGAATTGATTCCAAGTACTTTGCAGTTAGATTCAGCTAGAAGCTTGGCTAATCCTTGACCTTTTACTAGCTTGGTAGTCTTGATAGTTAGATAAAACTCTAGAATTTGAGCGATCCATATACCTCTTTTCCCATCAGTGTCTGGTTGGGTTAGGACAATTTTCACAGCACTATTAGGGACATAAGCAGTAATAGGTGAATGTAAGACATACATTCTGAATGATTTCAAGGCCTGAATGAGGGCATAGGCTCGCTTCTCAATGATTTCATACTTAAGCTCAACATCTCTCATAACCTTGCTGAAAAAGGCTATGGGTTGGTCATGGGAATATTCATTTTTCTGTAACAGAATAGCAACAAGGGTTGTTTCAGAGGCAAAAGAGAAAATACTAAATGCCTTAGTATATTCAGGGCTGGCTAAGGTGGGTCCAATTTATGTATTTGTCCTCATAGCTTCCAACAGCGTAGTACTTCTTCTTGATGGCATCCTGGAATGAATTCCAAGTGGGTGCGTTTGAAAGTAGTGAGGGTGTACTTTCATCCTTCTTCTCACAGTAGGTTTTCCACTAGTCCTTGACGTGGGGGTCAACTTTGAGAAGTGCATAAGTAATCTTTTCCCAGCTGGAAAAATCATGAATAGAAAAATATCCTTCTCTAAGATTTAACCATTTATCTACGACGTACGCATCTATCTGACCTTCAATAATTGGGATGTCAAAATTAACTTGTATTTGAAAGAGTGTGGTACTTCCAGAGTGGCTACTAGAAGAAGGTGCGTCGCCTTTGGGTAGTCCCTGAAGGATTCTGGCAAAGTTGACCATCATCGCATTCCTCTATCACTCGTGGGGTTCTTCTAGCAAGATTTTGAAAGGATCTGTTGGCCCCTCATCTTTATTATGTTCTGCCATGGGAGGCCATTGAGATTTTCAAGGCTGGTCTTGCAAAGGTTCGACCAGTTTATGACCTAACTCCTTATATCCCAACCTCATTGGGGACATGCAAAGAAAAGTAGATAAAGAGTAGAACGCTCTAATACAACTGAATTGAACTTAAATAAGAATGCAACAAACAATAGATATAACCATAAATACAAAGACAAAACAAAAATAACACTTCATTTCATTAATATTAAATATTAAAATATGCTTACAAACAAAATGGAAATAAACTAGCTTAGGTGATTGTAGCTTATCTCTTAGAAGAGATGTGCTAGCTGCATGCCTCTGAATTGTGTTATAATGAGGCTCGAAGGCCTATTTGTTATTGACAAACAATGAAAAACCCTAAACATCGAAAAAATTAACCCTAGGAGATGAAGCACCAAAACTATGGGCCCTATTTGGGTAAATTGGTACATCAACTTCACTGGTTGTAACTTTGGCATACAATCTCCTTTTGATGCGCACAATACCTCGTTAGAAATATCTGGGTCTGGTTTGGGTAAATTCGTACATCAACTTTACGGGTTGTAACTTTGGCGTATGATCTCCTTTTGATGTGCACAATATCTCGTTAGAAATATCTATCTGAGGACTACAACTTTTGAATGTAATCATGAGTCCTTAACTCATGTTTCCATGGTTTTCCCAAATATGTCTTTTAAGGCCTCAAAATGGCTACGGAAGTTTAGGACCCCAAAAAACTACCAAAATAGTAAATTATGCAATAATTAAGGAAACTGAAAAATTGAAAGAGACAATGTTGGGTTCCAAGTGGAATAGGAGGGTTGCCACCAATATCCACCTGGATCAAAGTCAAGAAGGATTACTCAGAGATTATATGACAGTTACGATCATGTACAAGAACCTATTACTTCAATTATGGGAAATATTTCTCATAAGTTATTTTCTAGCTATGTTGCACTAAATTATTCGATTGATGAGCCCTCTATTTTTACAGAAGATGGGTTGAGTAGTGCTGTGATGGAGGAGAGTGATACTTGGGAGACAATCTTTGGAGGGATTGGCTATTGATTCCAATACTACAATAGAGTTGGATTTGCAGCCTGTAAGTGAAGTTGACGCACTGGATTTGCATTCCAACAGATTGGAAGAAAGTGGTGAGAATTGGTGAAGTTTGTTGAGGATAAGTGGTCTTCAAGATCACATGTATATCCTTTAGTGATTTGAGGAAATGAAAGGTTTTTGTTCTTGAATTTGATCCAAATATAAAATAATATCTCAAATCTAATTTTGAGTGAAGAGAGGAAAGGGAAGGGTATCATTCTTACCCTCTACTTCAACTCGCTAGAAGTTTAGATGGCTTGCTTAGTGATTACAAGATGGATACAAGAATGTTCATGTGCCAAAGAAATTAGTAACTTAAGTATTTTTTATAAGCTACTTAATAGACATGTTGCACTAAATTATTCAATCAATTAGAGTTCCAGAGATTCCATTTCGTGCAAAGAGGGAGTGCTATCTTTTCGTTGCTTTGAAAGTATTTTCACCTAGCTAGGGGAGTACATGGTGTGATGATGAAGGCTTGCAATACCCTATCACCTTTGTTTTATTTTTTTTGAACTACTTGGTGTGATGATGAAGACATGCTTCTCGAGGTCAGTTTTAGCACACATGTGATGGTTTTGAAAGATTTTACAAGGGTGCAATTGTTTAAGTTGATGGGTGCTTATAACATGTATTAATGACCATGGAGGATGGTTTTATACTCTTGGAATTTTGGGATAGGTCATTAGAGGTATTGGAGAAACCATGCACATATGTTGAGGAATAATTATTGAGTTTAAAAGCCAATGATTGGAGGGTGGACAAATGACACTTCATTTGGGGCTTTGGTAGTTGAATGACACTACTTAGTTCCATATTTTTGTGTCAACATCCCTCACATTAGGCTATATAAGAAAAGGGAAATTTCTTTATTAATCACAACTACCTCGTATCTTATATATTGATTTTGGTGTGATTATAGCTACTTGGGAATCTTGTAAGATCATGTATTACTTTTGTAACAAATATTCAATGTTAATTGGATACTAGTATTAGGGTTCTTTCACTTGTTAGATGCAAGTATGTGGCCCTTCTTAATGATTTATGTGATGCAAGTGGAAGCTCATGGGATTTGAAAATTCGTGTGATGTTGGCTTGTTGGTAGCCCCAAAGATTGGCTTGTAGAGTTTGGTGTAATGCCTTGCTTGGCCTTTGTAGTATTGAACAAAGTTCGTAGTAATTGTGGAAAACATATCTAGGTTTGGGACACATCAAAGACTCTTTTACTCAGATTATTTGTGAAAGGAATTGTTCCACCAACTCAAGATGAACTGGGATGTTGTGATTTTCATTACTAGGATAATATGAAGTGTACAATTGTTATGCTAAATTTTCCATCATAAATAAGATATTTCTCTTGGATCAATCAATATTCATTGCTATTTTACAACATGATTTTTTAAGATAGTGGACTGAATTCTATGTTGTCATAACATGCTTAATGAAACTTTAAAATCTATAATATTACATTTTCATTGTAGTTGAAGTAATCTTCATATATGTGTAATAAGATAGATATTTCAGTAAGAGACTGTAAAATGATGTACACATGAAGTCTTTTTCATGTTTATATCCCTTACTTTACCTAGAAGTAGTGTTGCGAAGTTTTGAATTTTCTTACAAGTCCATTAAAGAAATTAAATACAACACCAAGGATACAAAATCTAAAGAGTAGATATGTGGCCTCATAGAAGTGAGGCATATATTTATAATTGGGAAGATTCAATAAATATTGACATATATACAAACCAACATGACTTTAATAAGTTTACATGGTAAGTTCCAACCTCAAAATCATTAACTAAGTGCTAATACTTGGGGATCATAACAAAAGGCACAATCATTCTGTAAGTAAGAAATATTTCATTAGATCACCTACTGCTATTTTTTTCATAGTGAATCTTGATTTCAAACACTCTAGGATTTATCCCTAAAAATAAGTCCAAGTTCAACTTTATTTGTACTAGAACATCATTCCTAAAATTTGGCCTCAATTGGGATAGATAACATCTTTCTCTCCCCATTTGACATAAAAAAACAAAGGTTAACTCCCATTGAAACTGTCTCTCCCCTTTTCTTTCTTTACTGAAGATTGTGCGAATCAATTTGGCGTAGAAATTACTCCGAATTTCTGCCTGAGATACTCAAATATCTCTTTGGGAAGTGGCTTAGTGAATATGTCTAAAATATGCTCTTCAGGGCCAACATATTCTAGCTTAGTATTCTTTTTTTTTACTTGATCCCTTAGAAAGTGAAACTTTATAGCAACATGCTTAGTCTTAAAATGCATCTTTGGACTCTTAGAGATGTTTATTGCACTTGTGTTGTCACGAAGTATTGAAATAGGCTCATCACATTTTACTTTTATGTATTGTAAGGTTTTCTTCATCAAGAGGACAACATGTTGCTACTATAATATATTCTACTTTTATTGTAGACAAGGATACTTAATATTGCTTCTTATGTAACTAGGATACTAAATAGTCTCCCAAGTAGAAGGATGCTCCACTTGTACTTCTTTTTTCATCTAAATTTCCTACCCAATATGCATCTGTGTAAGCTACCCGTGTTAATTCCTTTATTTTTAGATACCACAACCTAGATTTTGTCGTTCATTTGAGATATATGAATATTCTTTTCATTATTAGAAAATGAGTTTCCTTCAGTGCTGCTTGAAATCTTGAAACCTATCCAACTTCTTGCATTACATATAGTCTTGAAGCTATCACATACAGTAGTCTACCAATCATCGATTTATATTGTTTTGGTCCATTTCGCTAGATTCACCTTCTTTTCTCAACTTGCATATGATGATCATAGGAGTGATCACAAGTTTCTAGTCTTCCATTTTCAGCTGCTTCAACATTTATTTGGTTCACCTGGTTTGAGAGATGAAAATGAATTCATCTAGTAGAGATATATTTATTTCGAAAAATAAAGTTAGCTCCCCATGCAAAGAAATTTCAAATTCATTT
>APFE031127166.1:0-27551 GCA_000404065.3 Pinus taeda
TTGGACGCGATGGTTTTCGGTCCACGGTATTGGATGCTTCGGCATGTATAAATATGTATTGTAACATTGAAAGGAACAATAATGAAAAATCAAGCTGGTAGTCCCAGTTTTGGGATCCAGTGGGAAATCTCTGTGTATATGTGTTTTATGTGTTATGCTCTCGCATTTTTTAATTTTTTCTGTGATTTAGAATTCGTATGCAGGTAATTTCTATATGGGGTTAAAACCTACAAAGAGAAAACAAATATTCTGTGTTCCATTAGTAGCTTACCCAATTTCATCAAGGAGAAACTTCAGTTCGACTACCCCAAAACAATGGACGATGCAGTAAGGAAAGCCCACATATGTTACCAGCAAATGAAATAGAAAAATGAAGGATCTAAAGGAGGGATGAATAACAAGGGAAGGAGTCTGGTTCCAAGTAAGTTCATGGACAAGTTCTTTCTGGTCCTTCTGCTGGTGCTATGGATTCAAAGGTACAGGAGAAGTACACCATTTGTTGCCCAGACTGCATCCAACATTTTCTAATAACAGAAATTTACAGCAAAATTCCCTCAATAAATTCTCAGAAAGGAACCAACCCAAGGCTATCTATTTTGAAAATAGAAAATCATAAGGGGTTAATAAATTCAGTAATAATCAACAATCAAAACCATCGCTACAAAGTTGGGGATGCTGAGAACCCCATTACCATAAGGATTGTTTACATAAGGCAAGGATGGAACAACTTGCAAACATGCAGGAAGCATCCACTGTCGGAGAAGTGGTGAGGAACATACCTAGAATTAATGATGCCTTGGATGATCATCAAGTGGAGTATCAGCCCACCATGATTGAATGTGAAGGTATGATTGCTAAGCAACCTGTTTCGGTTTTATTTGATCTGGGTGCTAGCTTAAGTTATGTTAGTCCTAACATGGTAGAAAAGTTTCAACTACAAAACAATAAATTTCCAAAACCTTGGCTAGTTCAACTAGCCACTAGGGCAAAAAGAAAAGTAGTTGCCAAAATAGAACAATGTCCCATGGTCATTTCAAGACAACCCATTCACATGAACCTCAACATTCTTCCTTTGGGTTCATATGACATTTTAATCAGAATGAATTGGTTGGGAAAATGTTAGTCCTTAGTTCACTGCAAGTATAAAACTATCAGTTTTATTTCCAAATCAGGACAAAGGAGAGAACTACAAGGAATCAAGAGTAATACAAAATTGCGCCCTATTACTACTATTGTTCAAGTGGGATTTACTAACTCCAAGAATAAAATGACCTCCTTGGAAAATATTCTTCTTATTCAAGAATTTGTTGACGTATTTCCTTAATCTATTCCTAGTTTACCACCTAAGTAGAATATTTACTTCACCATTGAACTAATTCTGAGTGTAGCCCCGATATCCAAGGCTCCTTACCACATTAGCATACCTGAGTTGATAGAACTCAAAATGCAACTTCAAGAGCTTTTGGATAAAAACTACATCTGCCCCAATGTTTCCCCTTGGGGATCTCCTGTACTATTTGTACGGAAGAAAGATGGAACATTGAGATTGTGCACCGATTATCATCAGTTAAATAAGTTGACCATCAAGAATAAGTATCACTTGCCATATATTGATGATTTATTCAATCAAGTGCAGGGATCCAAGGTCTTCTCAAAAATTGATTTGAGATCTGGTTACCACCCGATAAGGATAAAGGAGGAGGACATCTATAAAACTACATTTTGAACTCGTTATTGTCATTATGAGTTCGTAGTATTGCCATTTGGCCTCACAAATGCCCTAGCTACCTTTATGAGTTTGATGCATGGTATTTTCTAGCCCTATCTTGATAAGTTTTTCTTAATTTTTATTGACGACATTTTGATATATTCTAAAAATCAGGAACACAAAGAACATTTAAGAATTGTGTTGCAAACTTTGTTGGAGAACCAGTTATATACTAAATTTAGAAAATGTGACTTTTTCAAAGATCAGATCCAATTCTTAGGTCACGTTATACCAGCAAAAGGGATAGTGGTAGACCCAGAGAAGATCAAAACCATTATGGAATGGACCACTCCAAAGAATGTCACTAATATTAGATCCTTCCTGGGTTTAGTTGGGTACTACCGTCAGTTCATTGAAGGGTTTTCAAAAATTGATTTTCCAATGACTTCCTTATAGAAAAAGGGACACACCTTTCAATGGACAATCGAATTCCAGCAAAGCTTTGAAATATTAAAGCACCTACTTACCATTGCACCCATGCGAAAAGTAGTAGATCCAGAAAATTCCTTTGTGGTTTGCACGGATGCAAGTAAAGAAGGTGTTGGTGAAGAGCTAACATAAGAAGGTAAAGTTATTGCTTGCGAATCACGGAAATTGAAGGGGTATGAGCAGTGATACTCTGCTTATGACCTTAAATTAACAACGGTAGTGCATGCACTTAAAATGTGGCTACACTACCTGTTGGGGAAGAAATTTTTGTTGTTAATAGATCATAGCAGCCTTATCAATTTCTTCAACCAGTTTGGCCTAAATGCCCGACAGGCCAAATGAACAACATTTTTAAGTGAGTTCGATTTTGACATGAGGCATCTAAAAGGGAAGGAAAATCAGGTGGCTAATGCATTGAGTAGGAAGCTACATTTCATTTATGAGGTTCACATCAATCAACCACACTCAAACATTCTAGAAATTATAAACGAGGCATTGATCAAGGATCTAGAATATAGTTTTCTTTGGCAGCAAACAAAAGACACTCTGCTAAAAGGAGACAAATTAGATTTTGACATAAGTCTTGATGACATCCTCACCTTCAAAAAGAGAATTATGTTCCTAGCCAAAGTGTTGTTAAAAAATTAATAATGGATGAGTTTCATCGAAAACCTTATGTGGGCCATCTAGGTTACCAAAAATTAGTATGAACCATCAAGAAAGGGTATTTTTGGCCTGGATTAAGGAAGGATGTCATGGAGTATTTGTCCAGATGTTTGGAGTGTCATTTGGTGAAGGCGAAGCATAAACATCCTTCTAGTTTGTTGCAACCACTGCCCTTTCCAAAATGGAAATGGGAGACCATATCACATCATTAGAGGTTTACCCCACACTAGGAAACAACATCACTCAATTATAGTTGTAGTAGAAAAATTAAGCAAAACAGCACACTTCGTACCTGCGAAATCCACATACAAAACTGTAGAAATAACAAACATATTTATGAAGGAAATCTTTCGACTACATGGTATACCCAAGCTAGTAATTTTAGACAGGGATTTGAAATTCACATCCACATCCTAGAAAGCCCTCTTTTAAGGATTATGTATGCAAATCCAATTTAGTATATCTTATCATCCCCAAACGGATGGACAAATTGAACGAGTGAATCAGGTGTTGGAAGACATGCTACGCATGTTTGTAATGTGACAGCCACAGATGTGGGAGGATTACCTCCACCTCGTGGAATTTGCATACAATAATGGACATCACAAATCACTGGGTATGAACCCCTTTGAGGTTTTATATGGAAGAAACTGTAGAGTACCCATGGACTGGAATAACCTCATTAATAAGCTAGCATTGGCTCCCAACATGCTAGCAGAGATGGAGGAAGTCGTTAAGAAAGTTCGACAGAATCTAAGGGCTGCCCAGTATAGGAAAAAATGTATGTAGATAAAAAAAGGACGTACAAAGAATTTCAGCTGGGAGATCATGTTTATCTAAGGGTAAAGCCCTGAAAATTTTCCTTATAGTGGAGGGGCTGTGGTAATTTAGCACTCCAGTGCTTTGGACCTTTTCAAGTCTTGGAATGAATTGGACCAGTAGCCTATAAACTTGTGTTACTGAGCCACATTTGGGTCCACAACATTTTTCATCTTTCGTTGTTAAAGAAATGTGTGTACAACCCACAACATATAATAAACTGGAAAAATATTCAAGTAACAAATCGAGGGATTATATACATTTTTATCAAGTGTTTTAAGGGAATTATGACTGTGAATATTGTATGTGTAGGTCGAACTAGAAGGATATTTCCTCATAGAACCTCTTCGTATTCTCGATTGGAGAGAAACCACCTTGCAGAGTCGACTCATCACCCAGGTTAAAGTGCAGTTGAAGCACTTTCGCCCGGATGAGGCAACCTGGGAAGAGGAAGAATTTATGCGGGAAGAATTCTTGCTTAAATTAGAAAGAATACTAGGGATGTTGTTCCTCACATGGTGAGGGAGATATAACACCCCAGGCTCTTTGAAAGAATTACCGTGGTTATTAAATTTAGTTTTATAATTTACTGCATTTATTTTTTGTTATGCTATGACCAAGGTTGGAAAGCCAAATAACAAGTTGTTACCTAATTATGATTGATTAGGATTTTAGACATGATTAATTAAAACAAACTGTTTGCTACAATTACAAGAAATAGTTATACTCCTGTCCTGGAAAGGGAAATATAGAGGGAAAAGATGAAGGATTTGGGGACTATCCTAGAGCTAGAAAAATAGTGACCAGTGGGAAGTTGCTCATGAACAGTAAAATTAAGTGCAGGACTTGAGGTTGGATAGTGGATTCTTGAGGCCTAAGGCACCAACTGTAGTTGGAAATATTCTAGCGAAAAATAGTGAAAGTGCTCGGGGGAGACCCTGGATGTAATTGCCAGGATCATGTTTGGGAGGAGAGACGTTCCAAATATCTGTTGATGTTCCACTAATAACTTATGTAGATAAGTAATGTAGCCTCATTTATTTAAGCAAGGATGATGATAGAATAATAGAATAAATGTCTTCTTATAGTATCATGACAGCTCATTACATAGCATGAAAATTATGTTTGAACTTGTAATAGAATGTGCTCAAATAGAGAATTCCTTTATTAGACAAATAAATAAATCTAATGCTCAGTGCAGTAATCGAATGGAGTTTAGAGTACATAAACAAGTATAAATGTTCAATGAAGCCGTAAGACTAGTATCTATGGAGTCCAAAGGATCAAGCAGCTCCTACAGTTCCATTTATATAGTACAAATGTAGACAAAAACGAGCCGAAAGACACTTTCATTATTTCTATTGGGATATAATGAAACATAGTAACTCCTTCTGTCATATATGATTGTTTAAAATCTCGGTATTCAAGAAAACGACAATTCCATCTGCTTAGGGTATCACGAAATAACTCAAATTATAAGCATTGATGCAACTAAGCAACAGAAGCACTAATTAAAACCACGTAGATATCAACATATTTTTGATCAATAATATGGAACAATGAAGCCCATCGAAAGGCAATATATATATATATGTGTGTGTGTGTGTGTGTGTGTGTGTGTGTGTGTGTCGTATCATTAAAATCAAGTTGTGCAACCGAAAACATTACTATAGTAGAGTAAAAGCTCTATGGCATTCAACCAGCAAAGATGGAAACCAAAAAGGGAATAAAACCTCGATTTCTTATAAAGAACACTTGACCTCTGAATACATTAAATTACTATACCATAAATTACTAAAACAAGAGACCGAACAATCTTTCAAGCCAGAAAGAAAAAGAACCAAAATCAACTTTAGGAATAACCAACTTGACATTAATCTATTTACATAGTCTGTCCAGGAAGAGCTAAAGGCTAGGAAGACTCCGTCCCAAAAACCTTTTCCATGCGATTTATCGTAGGGATTAAAACCTTAACAAGAAAACTCAGTAGATTACGATGAATAATTCCAACTTGTGCAAAGCAGTGCATTATATTAGTCCTCGAGATCTGGGAGGGCACCAAATCACTGAGTAGGAACACAGGTAAGGGTGGCACGTTACCTGCATGAACCCAAAACACTATTATCTAAGATATGTAACACTGTTATAATGTTTAAGCTATTACAGTTTAAAATTAACATAAAACTATATTAATTTCAAATCATTTTTAACATTTCCCTATGAACTTAAGACTTAATCATTATGATTAATATCTACCAAATTTTAGAGTTAACATAAAATTATATTAATTTCAAATCAATTTTAACATTTTTATATGAACTTAAAACTTAATATTTTTTAATATATAATAAATTTGAAAATTAACGTAATACTAATTAATTTGAAATCATTTTTAACATTTCGAGATGAACCTAAAAATTAATCATTATGATTAACATCCAACAAATTTTAGAATTAATATAAAATTATATTAATTTCAAATCAATTTTAACATTTCCATATGAACCTAAAAGTTATCATTTTTAGCATTTCTATCGGAACCTAAAATTTAAACCAAAATAAATTTATATACATAAACTAATTTCTAACGAAAATGATGAAATCCCCTCTCAATTGGCAAAATTTTCAAAGCAAGCTTTTGCTAAAACAAATGAGACATATGATGTACTATATAGAAATTAATGGAGAATACCTTGTGAGAAGAGGAGTTGAAATTTACTCAGTTAAAAATAAATAACAAACAATAAAAGAATTTATAAATAAATAATACAAATTTGTAAAACTGGGAAAAAAAACTTATAAAAATAGCTAAATGAAAAGAGAGAAAATTATAAAATTGAAAATTTATTTATAAAATTTAAAAAAAAAAACTTTAAAAAAACTGACTTAAAAATAAGAAAAATGGAAAAAAAAAGAAGAAGAAAAATTAATTGACAAAAAAATCTTAAGTTACTTTTAATTTTCAAATCTAAATTTATAAAATATTTTTCATCCAATTTAAAATCTTCCAAAAAAATACCTTCACTACTTTCCAAAAGTAATAAAATATTTTTCATTTATTATAAATTAAATACCAAATCATTAATATTTTTCATTGATTATAAATTAAATACCAAATCATTAATATTTTCCATTTATTATAAATTAAATACCAAATCATTAATGATATATAATTTAATTTTCATATCCAAAAATCATTATAATTTTATTCTATAATAATTTTTATTTATTGTAGTGACGGATGCAATTTCCATAAAAATTCTAGTGAAGTTCACTAATATAGTCAGGGGCACTTGCATATCCATCTTATCCATATATTGAGATTAGCCGTGAGATGGTGGTTAGTTCCTTTCATTTATTAATAAAAAAATGGGAAATATGAGTAAAGGAGTTTCTAAAATTATTGAAACACAGAAAAAATAAAATTGATAATTGAGATTAGATGTAAATGTTATAGGCTTAATGTGCATGGATCAAATAAATAAGTAGAAATAGAGATTTATAATTATATAAATAAAATTGATAATTCAAATTAGATATAAATAATTGAATGAAAAAAGAATTATAAAAAATAAACAACATGCTGTGAAAAATATAAATAAATAATAAAAAATTTGTAAATTTGAATTTTTTTGTTTTTTATAAAAATAAATAAATGAAAAAAAAAAATTATAAAATTGAAAAAGAAAGAGAAAGAGAAACTCGAAGATAACCAAAACAAACACCCAATGAAAGAGAAACAGAAACTCGAAGATAACCAAAACAACACAAGTAAAAAACCTAAAGTAATCTCCCATTACTCGCAAAAACTAATATAAAAATTAAATATTACAACCCTAGCAGCAGCAGGAAGGATAAAAAGGGTAACATAAAAAACAAACCTAGAAGATTTGCAATAGTAAAGTGAAATAAGAGAGTTGTTGCAGGCAGGCAAGAATGAGCGCTGCTGACGGCATTCCCCGTAATCCTCGTCAAATGATTAAAGTTAACAGCAGCAGCAATGGTGGTGCATTATTCACAGTTATGACATACAACGTGCTGGCGGAGGTGTGTGCTACTGCAAAGCAGTTCCCCAAGTGCCCTTCCTTGGCACTCCGCTGGGAATACCGCAGACAAAACTTATTGAAGGAAATATTACAATGCGATGCTGACATTGTTTGCCTCCAAGAGGTGCAGCACAACCACTTTTGTAATTTTTTCAAGCCAGAACTGGCCAAATTAGGATATGAAGGGGTGTTTCAAGAAAAGCAGAGACGATGCTACCTCCCAACTGTGGATGGCTGTGCAGCATTTTACAAGCTGAATCAGTTTGACCTGATAGAATCATGGTGGATCAATTTGAGCGACTTTGCTCAAGGCTTTCCCCGATTTCAAAAAGATAACATTGCCCTGAATCTCATTCTTTCCTTCAAGAACAGTACTGAACAACAACGCCTGTGCATAGTGAATACCCACATCCATGCAAATCCGATTAATAGTGATGTAAAGCCATGGCAGGTTCAGTACCTGCTCAATAATTTTCATGCGTTTGTCCAGAATGAGAATTCTTCTGATATTATTCCCCTTGTTCTGTGTGGGGATTTCAATTCTTTGCCGGGAAGCGCCCCCCACACACTTCTCACTAAAGGCTATATCTATCCCTTCCACAAGGAAATTTTGGATTATGATCCATACGGTGAGTTACAGCTTGCTCAAAGGTTTTACAATACACTACCATTAGCAAGTGCTTACTCTTCATATAGTGTTTCTGATGAAGCCAAGATGGAGAAGACAATGAATAGAAAAACAGGGGAACCCCATTTCACCAACGTGAGCAAGAATTTTCAGGGGACATTGGACTACATATTTCACACTGCCACCAATTTGAAGGTGGTGTCACTGCTCCAGTTGATCGACCAGAAGGTGGTGAAACATGCCGGACTTCCTTCACTTACTCATTCTTCGGATCACATCCCAATTGCAGCCAAGTTTCAGTATGTCCACTCCACTCCAAAACCGGAAAGCTTTGCAGCAGCAGCAGTGAGTCCGAATAAATTAAATTCCATTACATTACAGACAGTGGTGTTGCCATGATTTGAATGTCTAAAGCTTTGCAGCAGTGAATCCGAATAAATTAATTACATTACAGACAGTGGAGTGGCGGCAATTTGAATGGCTGGCTGGCTGGCTCAAAGTGCACAAAACAGGGTTGCCTCCATGATCATTGTACAGTTGTGCACAAAACAGGGTTGCCTCCATGATCATTGTACAGTTGTAAGGATTGAAGAGGGTTTGTACTGATTGTAAAGATGTTGTAAGGACTGAAGAGGGTTTGTACTGATTGTAAAGATGTTGTAAGGACTGAAGAGGGTTTGTACTGATTGTAAAGATGTTGTAAGGACTGAAGAGGGTTTGTACTGATTGTAAAGATGTTGTAAGGACTGAAGAGGGTTTGTACTGATTGTAAAGATTTATTTTGTTATACATGTTATCATTTTTAATTACTTATATTTTTAGCCGTGTAATTTTGGATGCATTTAATAATTAAATTTTATTCGTTAATTTTTAACCTAATAAAACATGTTATATTTACTTCCCCTATGTTTTTATTAATTACACTGTTCAATAATCTGAAATATTTAATTATATATGATATATTTTAACGTTTTAAATTAGTATATATTTAGGGTGAATATATAGTTGTCCACTAGAATAGCTCGTGAACGAATTCAATGTTAAGGCATTGTAGCTCTAAGAATCGACCTCTTGATTTAAGAGTGACATTAGCATGAAAAGTCATTGCCACATCTAATATGTGAAGCTTCATTTTCGGTTCTTGTACCAAGATTGCATGTAATATATTGACTGAGAGTTATCAATGCTAGCTTATAGTGTTATATGTCGCTAATAGATGCAGTAACTATTAAAACAATCATTGGTGACATAATCAAGTATATTGATTTTATAGGTCATAGAAAACTTTATTAACAATTATACATGTTTTATAAGTAGACATCATATACACCATCAAATTTTATAAATTATCAAAAATTTAATATGTGTTTGGAGGTGGCATGAAGAACCTCCACCAACAATGATAACACAATCTTGTACATGAGGAACATTCATGCATAAGTACTAGCAACAAAATCCATCCCATGTTTGAAATGGTTGAAACCAATTAGATGAATAGTTTATTCAAGCAAGGTTAGATACATGCTAGGATGTAGATACTTTAAGATGTTAATTGATTATAACCCTTGAAATGGGAGGAAAAGTCAATGTTGTTTGAATTTCCCCCATAAGAGGATATTATTGGTTCAATAAAAACTTCATATTCCCTCTAAAAACAAGTTCCATACAAGCTAGGAGACCATGCTTACGAAAGGTTATGCCTTTATGAACACGACACATTCATAAAAAGAATAAAACGAGATCATAAAAAGAGAAAATAAACTTACTCATTGACTATTTCTTTTGACCTTTCCCAATCCAAAAGATTCAATAGGATGAACAACAATTTTCTACAAACATTAGGCCCTATGGTTGGGGCTGCTCAATCCCTTTAATGTCCTTCCTTTAGGGGATGTATGCCAAGAAAAAATCAATTACACCCCTTATTATATAAGATTTAAAGCACCAAATATTTATGAGTCTATGGGATAGTGAAACTGAATCTTGTGATTAACGGCTAGTGAGTGAAATCAAGAGTGATAAATAAAATTAGAGAATTAGAAACTACGTTGGGAAGAGACTACCCTTATAAAAAAATTACAAATTATTTGAGTTAAATAGACTAGAAACTGGCAAAGAGAAATATACTCAAGTAGGAGGATTTTCAAATCAAGTACATAAGCCATAGTTGCATTCTCTCCAAAATTAAGGTGTTGGTGGCAATAGAAGTATTGGTGAATACATCTAATAC
This sequence comes from Pinus taeda, assembly GCA_000404065.3. Lineage (NCBI taxonomy): Eukaryota > Viridiplantae > Streptophyta > Pinopsida > Pinales > Pinaceae > Pinus > Pinus taeda. The sequence goes on from APFE031127166.1 coordinate 10,587, forward strand.
CAAACAAGGAACTAATGTCAATAGTGTAATGATTTCACATGTATCTTTACAAATGAAATAGAATCTTAAATTGACCTTTTAGGCCTCTAATGCCCTATGTTGTATGATATTTTCTTTTCTTTGGAACTTTATAGGAGACACATAGATGGGAAAAGTTGAAGAGATAGGAAGGTTTTCATCATCTCTATTAGAAGAAACATGCCACTATAATGAGAGTAACATCTATCATTTTCACACTTCAAGATTGCCATGCTCCTTATCTCTTTGTATCCATTGAATGTTGCAAGGAACATATAATAACTTCGAATAGTAGGCTTTGCATTCCTAAAACAAATTCCACCACTATGTTCAACTCATCGATATATTTATGGTTATGTAAATTTTACCTCAATCTAGGTCCTAAGTACAATGTTATGCATCTCCAAAATTTAGCCCATTAAAGAGGTCATGTCATCAAGAGGGATCTATTTCGAACCCAGATGGCCACTACTTTCCCATGTGGTTCCATGCCACTACCACATGGGCATCCATGTGGCATGTACATCATATAAATTTTGATTTCATAACATGTTAAAGAATTTTTTATATGATTTGGCCAAACATTGATGGACGATGAACGAAGGTTAGTATCAACCCATTGAAATATACCCTCTCTACACAACCATCCACTTAAATATTCATCATGGTGTGATGGTCTTTTCGCTTAATTTCCCTAGGTTGCACCTTTGTCATATCGGTATGAAAACATCATTTTAGTTACCTAGTACTATGTTTCTAGTTGACCTTTCCCCATGTCGATATTCCTATAGACTACTTTCGTATGTACCCCATTCCACATTCCACAAGCTTAGTTTCCTAGTGTCTTGCTCCCTCGGATTACATACGTGGTTTCTACATCTCCCTAGGTCATTATCTCCCTAGGTCAGTAACTATTCTCTTTCCCATATTCATGATCCCTAGGCTAGTATTATTTAGATCCCCCTTCATGACACTCCCCAAGTTTTTAGGCTTAAAGCAGTCTTAAACATTGATTAAACTCCAATTAGACATCATAATTAAAAGAATTATTAACTAATAGGAACATACAATTCAATGGACTTCTACCTAGAATCATGTTTTTTAAGGACTTTTGTCACTTTGTTAGTTCAACGAAGCATTTAATAAAAGACCGTTAATTCCTTGCACAAATTGCAATCTGGGTAAACTTGTTCAGAGAGTTGTGAACAACAATTAACTAAGAATGAATACACATACCATAACTATGCAAGATGAATTGCATTCCATGTATCAGAAATTGTCAAATCTCTCATGAAGTTGAACTAATATATACATAAATCATTTCTTTCAAATAAGAGAGCATGAAAGAACAATTTTTCATTTCAGTCATTTAGTAATGTAGTTTATCCTTTGCATATCTCTGCTGGAGCAATAATTGTGGAAGAGAAGGAACCCTTAGCCAACCCTAAGAACAAGGCCTACACAAAAGGAAAACAAAAAAGTGGTCTTTACAACATATATTAACCTCAAAACTTCGACGCACTAACATATATGTAGATATAAAAATCGAATTCATCAGTATCAAAGCATTAGTATAAATCATAGAATCATAGCACATACAATGTAAACATTTGAGCCATGACATAGATAGAGCAACAATATATCTATGTTATTAAATCTAATAAGGAAGATTGCAACCATGGTGTTGCAAACAAGCCTTCATCTTCTAGCTCCTCTCTCTCTCTCTCAACAGTATCTTGGTTGCATAACAATGCTAAAATGATGATCCATATTATAGTGGCCTAACCTCCAATATATATGCAATGGTAGGCTCAACCTTTTCCATTTTGTTAACCATTTCACTTTGTACGAAAGCCAGAAGTTTCGTCTGCTTTATTGATATTTTTCCACATAAAAGCCTTTGCTAGGATAGGCAACTTCTAAAGACGAGATTGAGGTGATCCTTTCTAGCTTTTTAGATTAAGTGTGAGTAAATGAAGCAGTAGCAACGAGTTAACTTGTGATTTTCCGTTGTGAGCTCATGAAAGTCACATAATGTGACCTTATTGAAGATACAAAGTATTCATTTATAGGGTTACATGGTCTACTAGTCAAATTGCCCATGTTAGCATGCAATATACCATTTTATGTGGAGTGTCACCATGGAAAATATGCCTATAATTTAGGGTTTTACTCTATTACAAGTTGGTTTTCCCCCTTGAGCTGATGAGGATATATTTTCCAATGTAACAAATGCCACTTAAAGTGTGAGGTTAGAGAAGAAGATGATGGCTGGAATGCTTTATAGGGTGTGACTGAAGAGAGAGAGTGTGTTAGAGAATTGAGACTGAAACAGACCCATGAACAACAACATATGTCAAAATATAATATCATGTACTAAGTCAGGCATTCCCATGCTCAATATCAAAAATCCACTATTAAGAGCACACATAGAGGTGCTCATATTAAGAATTCATAAAGGCATTGATTAAATACCATATAATCATTTAAACACAACAATGTCTCAAAATTGAACCCATAACATAAGGCAAATAGTCTTAGGATCACAAATAGGGCTTGCATTAGCTTCGGGGTGTATAGAAAACTTAAAACACTGAAAGTATAGCTATATGGGGTTTCGTAGTAAATTTGAGTATTCCAAGCATATTTTCTTTACACCAACTCCAAAAATGACTTCTAGATTTCTATTGAGATACACATACCACAAATTTTGGGTGAATGAAATTAGAAAAACCAATTTATACAAAATAGGGTTGGAAGAGATTATAATCCCCAATCTTGGAAGTCAATGTGAATAGAAGTTCGTGGCGCAAATGTTAGGGTTAAAAATATTATTTATTCCCTCCCTTTAGTAAATAAGCATAGGTTAAACCTTTATATGATTTTTATTTTAAATAAATTGATGTGAATGATAGTAAATAACAAGAACATAAAAAAGTTCACCTAATGAAAATTCGTAAACCCCTAAGTTTGCCAATGTTTGAAATTTTTTTGTTAAAATTTTCCTCTCTTGAGAGGGGGGAGATTTTTACTTGGAAAAGATGTCTTAGATATCATACTAGTATATTAGATTTCATTGGCTTGTATCTTAAAAGTTGTAATCTTAGAAGACTGAATCTAGGAATCCTGCCTTGAAATAACATTTTTCCAATGAAAAATGTGTGTGTGTGTGTGTGAACGTACTTTTGATAACTTTGATTTCTAATTTGTTTCGTTGAATGGAATGACTAATATCGCTAATCTATAATGGAAATATTGTACATTCATGTTTAAATTGTGTACCTTGATGGCCATGGATATTAATAAGTTTAGATCATAATGTAAGCTTTGGTAGTCCATCAAATAAATTTCAGCAAAATTAAGAAACTTTATTGAAATATCTTTCGAAGATATGATTATTGAAAAAAAATATCGTATGTATGATAAATGATCGGGCACTCCCATAAAATACCACTTGAAGTGATATTTTATCAACAACAAGGACGCCTAATAAGAAAAGGGATAGTCAAATTCTTTTGAACCTCGATAGAAATGAATGTAAAAGGAATTGTAGTTAACTTACTCATAGACATCCTTAAAAAAAATCATTATTAACAGAACATATAGAGGTGCTTATATTAAGATTTCATAAAGGCATTGGTTATATAACATAAAATCCTTGAAACACAACAATGGATAAAAATTGGACCCATAACAAAAGGAAAATAGTCCTAGTATCCATACTAGGGTGTCCATTAGATTTGGGGTGTAAAGAAAAATAAGGTACTTGAAAGACCAAAAGTATAGCCATATGGATTTTCCAAGTTTTATTATTCCAAGCATTTTTTATTTACACCCACTCCAAAATTGCTTCTAGCTTTGCACTAAGATACTCATACCACAAAGTTTGGGTGAATGAAATTAGGGAGGGAAATTTATAAAAAATAGGGTGGGAAAAAATTGTGATCCTGAATATTAAAAGTTGAGGTGAACGGAAGTTTGTGGCTGAAATATTAGGGGTGAAAATAATCTTTTATTTTTTCTCCCTCGCAAATAATCATGGGCTAACCTTTTACATGTAATAATTTTGGGTGATTTTTTCGTTAAAAAGAAAAATCTCATATCAGTGGAAAGGTAAAAATTTGAAAATTTACTCTATTAAAAGAGACGTTCACTATACTTGGTTAAAAAGAGTTGACTTAAAGATAACCATAACACCAAGAACACGAAAAAAACTAAAGTAATCTATAGTAACCACAAAAGTAGGAAGGCTTAATCAAAATATAATATGGAAATTAGGAATGATAAAAAGGCTTAAAAACGAAAGCTAATAAAAAAAAAAAAAAGGATAGCAACCTAGATGAGAGAAGATTTGCAGTAGAAGAGAACTAATCTTCATATTCTAAACTAATCTTGGAAAGGTATAACTATTTTTTTTAGAAAAAATATTGATATGAACTTGAGCTCTTCATATTTACTTAAACATAAACATTTTGGTGTTTCTAAATGTCATATAGCTCTTCTAGACCAATTTTTTTTTCTTTTTTACATATTTATTTAATATGACCAAAATCATTTTATCTATTTCTTGCCTTCGTATTTCATCCATTCTTAATATATCTATAATTATAAATTGCACTCCATTAAACTATGTCCTTGCACATATTATCTCTATAGAGATTAGTTGTATTTTGTTAAGCTATGTCCTTGGATAGACTATCCATAGCAATTGTACAACTCATAATTTAACTCTAATCTTCCATTAGTCTGTTCCTATCCCTACAGACATAGGGTACCATTTCCTAACCTAATAAATCTTCCCAAGCATGTTTGGGTGTTGTTAATGGCTTCCAAGTATTTGACCAATTTCCCTTCGAAGGGGCAAGGAGGTTGTACAAAAGTTAAATGGGTATTTACATGTATATAAAAGATGACCCTAAAAATTATTTCATATAGAATAATTGAAAGATTTTTCAACGAATCCTTGAATACCATTTTTATGGCGCCAAAATTTTCCCAAGGTGTTCATCCATAGTCTATCATTGAATCCCTTTCTAGATATCTAGAGTATGTATGATATAAATCCCAAGGCATCGATAACCTGATAATTAAGAACCAGAACATCTAAATTATTACCAGTACAACTATTTGGCACAATGGTTACTTCATCTTGTGTCAACATGGATTACTTGGTAGAGACAACTCTGTAGTTCGTTTATGCACATTGTACCACACATCGTTGATCTATGTCATCACCTTGTTGGGGAAGTGGTGGCTACGCTCATTCTAAATACCACATTTCCAAACGACATCCTTCCATTTGCAAGCTGAAAGGATGATCAGACTTTTCTTAGTCAACTTATTACATGAATTGTTGACATCGTAGTCTAACTAGCCAGAGGAATTTCCTGGAAAGTTAAGGAAATTCTGATCATATTTAAAGAAAATCTGGCAAGGATTTTTGTAAATCCAAGTTATAGTTGTTAAAATTCAAAATTTTAGGTGTCCTAGACGTTTTTTATGGTGTTGAATCCATTTCCACCATCAAAAACATTCAAACACTGTCCCTATAAAAAAAATTGAAATTTTTTTGCCCGGATTTTGACCACTTTTGGCCATCCAGGCAATTCCGCACCTCGTTAGATGACTCCATTGTTAACTAGTCCAGAATATAAGTTATATTTCCCTCTTTTGCATACACTATCACAGTTGATCAGGGCTTAATTGGATTAATTACCCATGGGGAAACTATTCTCAATATAAATTTTTGGGCTCAAGGCCAAAGCTCCGAGTCCTCATTACATGTTATGTAATATCATCAGAGTCAACCCACAATCTACCACACCAAGGGAGGATTGCTCTTCTACCGGGATTTTTTAATTTACCATTTTTACACAAATACTTCTGTAGGTTTTGACCCCATACAGAAATTACCTCCATACGAATTCTAAAACACAGAAAATAAACAATGTGAGATCATAACGCATAAAACACATATACATAGAGATTTTCCCTTGGATTCCTAAACTGGGACTACCGGCTTCATTTTTCATTATGTTCCTTTCAATGTTACAATACATATTTATACATGTCAAAGCATCCAATACCATGGAACGAAAACCATCACATCCAATACCATGGACCAAAAACCATCGCGTCCAAAAAACATGTGTGAAAATCATGCACAAAACCATAGGTGGGTCCGCCCAACCTAACATAGGGTCCAAAACCAAAATTTTCTGGGGAGCTGCCCCGGACCCCATAAAGTGGGGTTACAGGTGCCCTTCAAACGCACCGTTAACTACATGGAAAGAATATAACACAACCCAACATTCTGCCACTTGTTGTTTTCTTTCCACTGGGGGCCACAAGAGAGCTTAGTCATTTTCCTAGCCCTGAAATGCCCATTGTCTCTCTACACCAAGAGAACTTCTCAGAACTCACAGATTTTTTCAATGCATCTACAGTATTCTTCAAAGTGTCCATCTTTACCAGCAACACCTTTTTTTCTTCTATCATATCCCTCACAAAGTGATACTCAACATCAATGTGCTTTGTCTTTATATGATATGCAGGGTTCTTTGCCAAGAAAATTGCACTTTCGCTGTCGCAGTCTATCCTTATAGCTTCTTGTACTAACCCCATACTTGAGCACAATCTCTGCAACCGAACTTCTTCCTTGCTTGCATGACTGGCTGCCATGTATTCTGCGTCTGTAGCTGATAGTGCCACTACAGATTGTTTCTTACTCATCCAACTGACTGCACCTCCAAATAGGTTAAACACATACCCACTTGTCGATCTTCTCAGATCCAGATCCATAGCCCAGTTTGCATCAACAAAGACACGAATATCCAACACTCTGTCCAATCCTGGTCTTCCTAGGGAGCACAGACCATAATCACTAGCGCTACACAAATACCTAAAAACCCACTTCACTATTCTCCAATGCTCCTTTCCTGGTTTTGACATAAACCTGTTCAATACTCCCACTGCGTGTGCAATGTTGGTCTAGTACAGATCAGATCAGATCAAATAAATCAGTAGAAGTAAAGATACTAAATAAAACTGATAATTCAAATTCGATACAAATGGTATAGATTTAATGTGCATGGATCAAATAAATAAATATAAATAGAAGCAAATATTTTATAGTTACATAAATAAAACTTAAAATTCAGATTAGATATAAATAATATAGATTTAATGTGCATGGGTCAAACAAGTAAGTAGAAGCAAAGATTTGCAGTTACGTAATTAAGACTGATAATTCAAATTAGATCACCTAGTGAGAAGAGGAGCTGATTATTTACTTAGTTAAAAGTAGCTGAGTTAAAAATAAATAGAACATTGAGTGAAAACAGAACACTAAGTCAAAAGAGTGAGAGAAAAAATTAAAAAATTGGCAATATTATAATATATATATATAATTGAAATAAAATTCAATTTGAAATTTGAAAAAAAAAAACTTTTGTTACTACAAAAGTTCTAAAATTGAAAAAGGAACTTCAACTACTAGTTACTTCTAAATGAATAGGGGCTTTCATTCCATAAAATAGAAGCAAAGAAAAGAAAATAAAATAAAATAAGAAAATGAGAAAGACTAAAAGTAAAGAAGTCATACCAAAGAGGTAGTGAAAAGGTTTAAAATTTTGAAATTCTACTCTATTAAAAATAACGAAGATAAATAGCAAGCGTGTGAGAAGAGAAGTTTAGTTCAATGTACGCAGTTAAAAATAACTGACTTGAAGATAACAGAAACAACACGAAGTAAAAAAACTAAAGTAATCTACCATTACCAACAAAAGCTAATATAAAAAATAAATATTACAACACAAATAAGATAAAAGCAGGAAGGACAAAAAGGCTTAAAACAAAAGCTAATATCAAAAACAAACCCGGGTTAGACCAGAAGATTTGCAGTAGTAAAGTGAAATAAGAGAGTTGTTGCAGGCAAGAATAAGCGCTGCTGATGAATTGAAAATGGCAAAAATGATGAGTGCCAAGGAAATAGTTGGTAAAGCATTGATAAAGAATTGATGAATTGAAAATGGCAAAAATGATGAGTACCGAGGAAATAGTTGATAAAGCCTTGATAAAGAATTTGGTAAAAGGCCATTTCAGCGGTGATGATGATAATGATTTGAGGAGCAGGAGATGGTATTGGATCCAGATTTCAACTAATAACACTCGTCTATTACAGTCTACCTCCGAGTTTTATAGACTCAGGAAGGTATTACTTGTTAAAGGTGCAGGTAAAGGTAAAGGTAAAGGACCAGAACCTTTCCATGCTCAGCATGTTATTCCAGAAATTCTGGAAGGCATTCCCCAGAATCCTCGGCAAAATGATTAAATTGAGCAGCACCACAAGCAACAATGGTGGTGAAAGTTTCAGGAGGCCATTATTCATAGTTATCACATACAATGTGTTGATCGAGGTGTGTGCTACTTCAAAGCAATTCCCCAACTGCCCTTCCTTGGTACTCTGTTTGGAATACCACAAACAAAACTTATTGAAGGAAATATTACAATGCGATGCTGATATTGTTTGCCTCTAGGAGGTCGAGCAGAATCACTTTTGTAATTTTTTCGAGCCAAAACTAGCCAAATTAGGATATGAAGGGGTGTTTCAAGAAAAACAGAGATGATGCTACCTCCTAATTATGGATGGTTGTGCAACATTTTACAAGTTGAATCAGTTTGACCTGATAGAATCATGGTGGATCAATATAAGTGACTTTGCTCGAGGCTTTCCTCGATTTAAAAAAGAAAACATTGCCCTCAATATTATCCTTCCCTTCAGGAAAAGTGTTTAACAACAACGCCTGTGCATAGTGAATACCCACATCCATGCAAATCTGATGAACAGTGATGTAAAGCTATGGCAGGTTCATTACCTACTCAATAATTTGCATGCGTTTATCTAGAATAATAATTCTTATAATATTATTCCTCTTGTTCTGTGTGGGGATTTCAACTCTTTGCCGAGAAGCACTCCCCACACACTTCTCACTAAACGCTATATCTATCCGTTCCACAAGGAGATTTTGGATTATGATCCATCTAGTGAGTTGCAGCTTGCTCAAAGGTTTTACCAGACACTACCATTAGCAAGTGCTTATTCTTCCTATCTTCAGTGCTGCAATACTAGTGTTTCAGAGATGAGGAAGAAAATGAATAGGAAAATAGGGGAGGCCCATTTCACCAACTTGGGCAAGAATTTTCAGGGGACGTTGATTATATACTTCACACTACCACCAATTTCAAGGTGGTGTCACTGCTCCATTTGATCGACCAGGGGGAGGTGAAACATGCCGAAATTCCTTCACTTACTCATTCTTCGGATCACATCCCAATTTCAGACAAGTTTCAGTACATCCACTCACTCCACTCCAAAACCGGAAAATCTTTGTAGTAGTTGTGAGTCCGAATAAATTAAATTACATTACAGACAATGGTTGGCTGCCTGAAAGTGCACAAAATAGGGTTCTCAAATTAAAGCAAGTTAATCTACCTTGCCTTGCCTTGATGATCGTTGTACAGTTATAAGGATTGAAGAGGGTTATGAAATTAATTGATGATACATACTAGGATGTAGATAGTTTAAGATACATACTAGGATGTAGATAGTTTAAGATATTAATTGATGATATTACTCATATTGACCCTTGAAATGGGAGGAAAATGCAATGTGTTTTAATTCCCCCCATAAGAGGATATTATTGGTTTAATAAAAACCCTTATTCCCTCTAAAAACAAGTTCCATAAACTCTAGGAGACCATGGCTAGGCATTTGCAGACATAACACATTCATAAAATGAATTAAAAGAATCATGAAAAGTGGAAAGAAACTTACTCACTAACTATTTCTTTCAACCTTTCCCAATCCAAAAGATTTAGTAGGATGAACAATAATTTTCTACACAAGTTAGGCACTATGTCCTATGGTTGGGGGTGCTCAATCCCTTTAATATCCTTCCTTTAGGGGATATACACCAAGAAAAAATTAATTACACCCCTTATTATATAAGATTTAAAGAACCAAAGCTTTATGAGTCTACAGGGTAGTGAAACCGAATCTTGTGACTAAGGTCTAGTGAGTATGATTAAGAGTGATAAATGAAATTAGCCAATCAGAAAGTACATTGGGAAGGGACTACTTGTATAACAAAATTACAAATTATATGAGTTAAATAAACTAGAAACTAGAAAAGAGAAATATGCTCGAGGATTTTTTATCCGGATTTATATAGGAATGCAACAAATTACAGAGATAACCATAAACACAAAGATGCAGCAGAAATAATACTTCATTTCATTGATGTAAAATACTGAGATATGCTTACAACCAGAAAATGGAAATAAATAGCTAGGGCGATGGTAGCTTATCTCTGAGAAGAGATGTGGTGACTACATGCCTCTGAACTGTGTTACAATGGGGCTCGAAGGCCTACTTATTGTTGAGAAACAATGGAAAATCCTAAACATCCAAAAACCTAACCCTAGAGGATGAAACGCCAAAATATGGGCCCCGTTTGGGTAAATTGGTACATCAACTTCTTGGGGTCGTAACCTTGGCGAATGATATTCGTTTGATGCGTACAATATCTCATTAGAAAGATCTATCTGGGAACTACAACTTTGGGAAGAGAAACATCAATGCATCACCCCATGTTGCTCCTAGTGTTCCCAAAAAACGTCATTTAGGTCCTCAAAACGGCTCCAGAAGTTTAGGACCTGAAAATCTACTAAAAATAGTAAATTGTGCTACAATTAAGGAAACTGAAAAGCTAAAAGAAACTATGGTGGGGGTCCAAATGGACTTGCTGGGTGGCCACCAATATCCACCTGCATCATTCCTCCCCTCTTAGGAAGCAATGGTCCCCATTGCATTGAGTTCCTGCATTGAGTTCCTCCATTGGATGTGGTGGAGGTACTCTTCCCAACTATGGCCGAAGATCAGGATATCATCCAATTATACCACTACGAATGAGTTGGTGAATGGCCATAAGATGTCATCCATTAGCCTCATCAAGGTTGCAACAACATTCGTCAATGCGAAAGGCATAACCAACCATTCGAAAAGGCCCTCCTTGGCTTTGAAGGCAGTCTTCCACACATCGAAGGGTTTGATTGGTACCTGGTGATATCCTAACTTCAAATCAATCTTGCTGAAATATTTTTCCCCCTTCAGTTGGTCTAGGAGGTCATCAATCCATGGGATCCAGTACCTATTATGGACTGTGATCTTGTTCAGTGCCCAATAGTCAATACAAAGTCTCCAAGCCCCATCCTTCTTCTATACCAACACGATCGGACTCCCACAGGGAGATGAACTCGGACAAATGTGACCTTTCTGTAGTAGCTCCTAGATCTGCCTCTTGATTTCATTGTTCTCCAAGATGGAGTGCCGATAGATTGGTCCATTGGGCAGTGGCGCACCTGGGGTCAGATCGATGGAGTGCTTGACCTGACAATGTAGAGGAACCCCTGCGGGGGAGGTGAAGATGTCCTCATACTGCTCCATGACCTTGTCCATCTGTAGTTTTCGTGTAGTGGGGCCCTATCTGGAGGTTGTGGCCACCTTCTTCTTCTTTCCTTGAGGGTGTATCATCAGGAAAATAAATTGCCCAGTTTTGGAAATGAGCTTACTATATTGTTTTGCAGTAACCAAAGAGATGGAAGTAGGCAGTGCTACCTCCAGTATCCTGTACAACTTATTTCCCAAAGTAATAATAATAGCACGGTGCCTTGATTCATACACATCATGTCGCTTCCACAAGTATGGTTGTCCTAATAATACATTACAAACTTCAAGGGGAGAAATGTTACACAATACCTTATTTGTGAAGGGCTTGATGTTGTATGGAAGGAGACACTACTAACTCACACAAAGATCCCATCCTTAGTGAAGCCACCCAACGGTGTATGGCTGTGGATGTGCTCTCGTCGGTAAGCCCAACCGCTTCACGACCTCTGCCGAAGTGAGGTTCTTTTGGCTCCTATTGTCGATAATGTACTGTAGCGTGGATCCCTTTACCCACATCTGGAAGTGGTGGCTACGCTCAATCTGAATACCACATTTCCAAACAACATCCTTCCATTTGCAGGCTAAAAGGATGATTAGACCTTTCTCAGTCAACTTCTTACACGAATTGTTGACATCGTAGTCTAACTAGCCAGAGGAATTGCCTAGAAAGTTAAGGAAATTCTGATCATATTTAGAGAAAATCTAGCAAGGATTTTTGTAAATCCAAGTTATAGTTGTTAAACTTCAAAATTTTAGGTGTCCTAGACGTTTTTGATGGTGCTGAATCCATTTCCACCATCAAAAACATTCAAACACTGTCTCTATAAAAAAAATTGAAATTTTTTTGCCCGGATTCTGACCACTTTTGGCCATCCAGGCAATTCCATGCCTCGTTAGATGACTCCATTGTTAACTAGTCCAGAATATAAGTTATATTGCCCTCTTTTGCATACACTATCACAGTTGACCAGGGCTTAATTGGATTAATTACCCATGGGGAAACTATTCTCAGTATAAATTGTTGGGCTCAATGCCAAATCTCTGAGTCCTCATTACATGTTATGTAATATCATTAGAGTCAACCCACAATGTACCACACCAAGGGAGGATCACTCTTCTACCGAGATTTTTTAATTTACCATTTTTACGCAGATACTTCTGTAGGTTTTAACCCCATACATAAATTACCTGCATACGAATTCTAAAACACAAAAAATAAACAATGTGAGATCATAACACATAAAACACATATACACAGAGATTTTCCCCTGGATCCCAAAACCGGGACTACCAGGTTCATTTTTCATTATGTTCCTTTCAATGTTACAATACATATTTATACATGTCAAAGCATCCAATACCACGGACCAAAAACCATCGTGTCCAAAAAACATGTGTGAAAATCATGCACGAAACCATAGGTGGGTCCACCCAACCTAACATAGGGTCCAAAACAAAAATTTTCTAGGGTACTGCCCGGACCCCATAAAGTGGGGTTACAGGTGCCCTTCAAACCCACTGTTAACTACATGGAAAGAATATAACACAACCCAACATTCTGCCACTTGTTGTTTTCTTTCCATAGGGGGCCACAAGAGAGCTTAATCATTTTCCCAGCCCTAAAATGCCCATTGTCTCTCTACACCAAGAGAACTTCTCAGAACTCACAAATTTTGTCAATGCATCTACAGTATTCTTCAAAGTGTCCACCTTTACCAGCAACATCTTTTTGTCTTCTATCATATCCCTCACAAAGTGATACTCAACATCAATGTGCTTTGTCTTTAAATGATATGCAGGGTTCTTTGCCAAGAAAATTGCATTTTGGCTGTCACAGTCTATCCTTATAGCTTCTTGTACTAACCCCATACTTGAAAACAATCTCTGCAACTGAACTGCTTCCTTGCTTGCATGACTGGCTGCCATGTATTCTGCCTCTGTAGTTGATAGTGCCACTACAGATTGTTTCTTACTCATCCAACTGACTGCTCCTCCAAATAGGTTAAACACATACCCACTTGTAGATCTTCTTTGATCCAGATCTCCAGCCCAGTCTCCATCAACAAAACCACGAATATCCAACACTCTGTCCAATCCTGGTCTTCCTTGGTAGCACAGATCATAATCACTAGCGTTACGCAAATACCTGAAAACCCACTTCACTGTTGTCCAATGCTCCTTTACTGGTTTTGACATAAACCTGTTCAATACTCCCACTGCTTGTGCAATGTTGGTCTAGTAAAGATCAGATCAGATCAAATAAATAAGTAAAAGTAAAGATACTAAATAAAACTGATAATTCAAATTAGATAGAAATGGTATAGATTTAATGTGCATGGATCAAATAAAGAAATATAAATAGAAGCAAAGATTTTATAGTTACATAAATAAAACTTAAAATTTGAATTAGATATAAATAATATAGATTTAATGTGCATGGATCAAATAAGTAAGTAGAAGCAAAGATTTGCAGTTACATAATTAAGGCTGATAATTCAAATTAGATCACCTAGTGAGAAGAGGAGCTGATTATTTACTTAGTTAAAAATAGCTGAGTTAAAAATAAATAGAACATTGAGTGAAAAATAGAACACTAAGTCAAAAAGAGTGAAAGAGAAGAAATTAAAAAATTGCAATATATATAATATATATAATATATATATATATATATTATATATATATATATATATATATTATAAATATATATTATATATATATATATATATATATATATAATATTATAAATTGAAATAAAAAATTCAATTTGAAATTTGAAAAAAAAAAACTTTTGTTACTACAAAAGTTCTAAAATTGAAAAAGGAACTTCAACTACCAGTTACTTCTAAATGAATATGGGCTTTCATTCCATCAAACAGAAGCAAAGAAAAGAAAATAAAATAAAATAAGAAAATGAAAAAGACTAAAAGTAAAGAATTCATACCAAAGAGGCAGTGAAAAGGTTTAAAAATTTGAAATTCTACTCTAGTAAAAATAACCAAGACAAACAGCAAGCGTGTGAGAAGAGAAGTTTAGTTCAATGTACACAGTTAAAAATAACTGACTTGAAGATAACAGAAACAACACGAAGTAAAAAAACTAAAGTAATCTACCATTACCAACAAAAGCTAATATAAAAAATATATATTACAACCCAAATAAGATAAAAAGCAAGAAGGAAAAAAAGGGTTAAAACAAAACCTAATATAAAAAACAAACCCCGATCACACCAGAAGATTTGCAATAGTAAAGTGAAATAAGAGAGTTGTTGCAGGCAATAATAAGCGCTGCTGATGAATTGAAAATGGCAAAAATGATGAGTGCCGAGGAAATAGTTGGTAAAGCATTGATAAATAATTGATGAATTGAAAATGGAAAAAATGATGAGTGCCGAGGAAATAGTTGATAAAGCACTGATAAAGAATTTGGCAAAAGGCCATTTCAGCGGTGATGATGATAATGATTTGTGGAGTGGGAGATGGTATTGGATCTGGATTTCAACTAACAACACTCGTCTATTATAATCTACCTCCGAGTTTTATAGACTCAGGAAGGTATTACTTGTTAAATGTGCAGGTAAAGGTAAAGGTAAAGGTCCAGAACCTTTCCATGCTCAGCATGTTATTCCAGAAATTCTGGAAGGCATTCCCCAGAATCCTTGGCAAATGATTAAATTTAGAAGCACCACCAGCAACAATGGTGGTGAAAGTTTCGGGGGGCCATTATTCATAGTTATCACATACAATGTGCTGACCGAGATGTGTGCTACTTCAAAGCAGTTCCCCAACTGCCCTTCCTTGGTACTCTGTTTGGAATACCACAAACAAAACTTATTGAAGGAAATATTATAGTGCGATGCTTATATTGTTTGCCTCCACGAGGTCTAGCACAATCACTTTTGTAATTTTTTCGAGCCAGAACTGGCCAAATTAGGATATGAAGGGGTGTTTCAAGAAAAGCAGAGACTGTTACACTGAAATCTATCACCATAACTAGCTCCATCAATAGTCATAATAGCATATTATCCTCCTTGTCAAGCCTTATACCTCTGCTCTCCATGTCAAACTTCAAAAAAGAGAGAAAGTCATTAAAAATCATCCTTTCCTGCAAGAAAAGTACTGAACAACAACGCCTGTGCATAGTTAATACCCACATCCATGCAAATCTGATGAACAATGATGTAAAGCTATGGCAGGTTCATTACCTACTCAATAATTTGTAGGCGTTTATCCAGAATAATAATTCTTCTAATATTATTCCTCTTGTTCTATGTGGGGATTTCAACTCTTTGCCGAGAAGCACTCCCCACACACTTCTCACTAAACGCTATATCTATCCCTTCCACAAGGAGATTTTGGATTATGATCCAGCTGGTGAGTTGCAGCTTGCTCAAAGGTTTTACCACACACTACCATTAGCAAGTGCTTATTCTTCCTATCTTCAGTGCTGCAATACTAGTGTTTCAGAGATGAAGAAGAAAATGAATAGGAAAATAGGGGAGCCCCATTTCACCAACTTGGGAAAGAATTTTCAGGGGACATTGGATTACATACTTCACACTACCACCAATTTGAAGGTGGTGTCAACTAATCCATTTAATCGACCAGGGGGAGGTGAAACATGCCGAACTTCCTTCACTTACTCATTCTTCGGATCACATCCCAATTTCAGCCAAGTTTCAGTACATCCACTCACTCCACTCCAAAACTGGCAAAACTTTGTAGTAGTTGTTAGTCTGAATAAATTAAATTACATTGCAGACAGTGGAGTTGAATGGTTGGCTGCCTGAAAGTGCACAAAATAGGGTTCTCAAATTAAAGCAAGTTACTCTACCTTGCCTTGCCTTGATGATCACTGTATAGTTGTAAGGATTGAAGAGGGTTATGAAATTAATTGATGATACATACTAGGATGTAGATAGTTTAAGATACATACTAGGATGTAAATAGTTTAAGATATTAATTGATGATATTACTCATATTGACCCTTGAAATGGGAGGAAAATGAAATGTTGTTTTAATTCCCCCCATAAGAGGATATTATTGGTTTAATAAAAACCCTTATTCCCTCTAAAAACAAGTTCCATAAACTCTAGTCAACCATTATTAGGCATTTACAGACGTAACGCATTCATAAAATGAATTAAAAAAATCATGAAAAACGGAAAGAAACTTACTCACTAACTATTTCTTGTTGGGTTGTGTTATATTCTTTCCACATAGTTAACAGGGGGTTTGAGGGGTACCTGTAACCCCACTTTATGGGGTCTGGGGCAGCGCCCCGGAAATTTTGGTTTTGGACCCTATGTTAGGTTGGGCGGACCCACCTATGGTTTTGTGCATGATTTTCGCACATGTTTTTTGACGCGATGGTTTTTCGGTCCATGGTATTGCACGCGATGGTTTTCGGTCCATGGTATTGAATGCTTCGGCATGTATAAA
>APFE031127169.1:3063-23749 GCA_000404065.3 Pinus taeda
ACTCAGTGATGTGGTGGGGGTGTTGGGTACGAATTTGCTGGTTTTATCTCTGTTCCTACGAGGCATGAAATGGAAAGAATTTTGATTGCTTTTTTTTTTCTCTCTCTGCTGGTACCTGCAAAACTAAAAGAGATTGAACTGCAACTAACTATCTTGCTGAAATGAAAAGGCAAAATTGAAATGAAAGCGGGAAAGGACTAATCTACTTTGTAGAATTGAAATTGCGAAATTGAAATGCTAAGCTACGCTTGCAGAATTGAAATTGTGGAATTGAAATGCTAAGCTACACTTGCAGAATTGAAATGCTAATCTATGCTTCTAGAAATGAAATTGTGGAATTGAAATGCTAATATATGAAAGCAAGAAATGTCTACTCTACTTTTGCGAAAATGAAATTACAAAATGGAAATGAAATAAACTACTCAGTAGAAGGTTGTAGGAGAAAATGGAAGAAAATAAACAATCACCAATACTCTGACACTTCCCCGGCAACGACGCCAAAAAGATGGTGGGCTCCAGTATTGCAGCAATAATATTGCAACTCCTGGGACTCCCTTCTTTACTTTTATCAACCCGGTAGTTCGTAACAAACTTGGAAGCGACGGTGCTGTATGCACATCTAGCTCTTGTTGCAGCTGTCACTTGGTCAGCTGGCACAAGTCCACTAGGAGCTTAAGCCAACTTCTATGAGCTCTTAGAAGAATCTTTTTAATTGATGGATGAAAGCTAACTCAAAGGAAGCTAATCTATTTGCGAAAAGAGATTGAAAACTGAAGGAAAGCATAAACCCTAGCAAACCCTAATTCTACTAGCTAGTCCTACTGACGCAAAGAAGAGAATGAAAACTACTAAAAGAGATGCCATTACTTCTATGAAGGTAAAATACATGTGTCTAGACTACCTCTATCTGAAGAAAACATCTTTTGTATTTTTGATTAAGTCGTCAGTTTCATCATGTATATGCTTTCAATATTCTTGACTGTGCAGGGGTGGATCAAGGAGGAGAAATGCTTGGAAGAGGTTGGGAAGGTTCAGAGAGGGTCTAAGGAGCCCCTAACACCCTTCCGGAGAGTTTCACAATTTTTGGCTATCAAGAAACCTCATTTATGAGCTTCTACAGGAAGTCTGCAGGGGTTCTATAGGATGTTCAGGAATTTATACAGGATGTTCAGAAATTTCTACAAGATGTTTAAAAATGGGATTTTGCAGGATGGGTGAGTGAGGGAAGATGCATGAACGGATATTTAGGTAGGATAGGGGTCTGAAGTGTCCCAGAGACTGGTGGATGGAGTGGTGAGAAGGTGTAGAAGGCTGAATAGGCTCAAAGAAGGTTGAAACAATGATTGCACAAAAACGTAGGGTTACGTGGGCAAGAGGACAGATGTAAGACAAGGAACCTAGCTAGGATATGGAACAGATGGCTCTAATGAAGCTTAGGTAGATGAAAGAATGGTAGATATGCTCTGCACTGTGTACATTCAACTGAATCAATAAAGTCTTGCAAGTAATCAAAGTCCTAGCTAATCTAATCTAGCTAACAATAGAGTGAACGAACAACAACTTTATTTAAAGGAGAAACATCTATATCAATTATTCAATGAAGCATTCCATAGATCTGAACACATAACCAACCTCTGCAAATGAAAACGACACACTAATGATTGCATGGCAAGGAAAACTGGTGTTCTTGTTTGGGACAACACGGTTACTTCAATTCCAGCCCCTGATCCAATAAGGACGAGGTGAAACCAAAAGAGCTTGTTGACCCTTTTCTGGAGCTTTTTGCCCTGTTATTATCCTACCAATCTATTCTAAACATTTGAAGCAATTATATTCGTAAACAGTGACCTAGTTAATCAACACAACTTAATCTGCCTAACAGAAATACATTTGCAAATGCATAAAAAGGAAAAAAACGATGCATAAAGGAAAGATAACGGTACATAAAGGAGGCCCTAGGCTCTCAAGTTGGGCCCAACCCTGAGAGCTATGGCTCCTATAGAAAAATCAGAGTTGATATAAAATAGGATCGCTTATCATTATAAAAAAATAGTCATTAGTCGAAAGTTATGCCAAAATAGCTACAAGAGAACAAGCTAAAGGTGACAGCACTGTAGTGCAAAAAATATGCAATGGTTTCAAAAGTCCCTTACGAAGGCTGAGGCCTTATCATTTATGCACCATGAGGGCCCTAGCAGGCCTCCTAAATATAGGGGACTTGGCTATCCAAACTGTTAGTAGATAGTCCCTTTTCCAAAATCTGCTTGGCTGCCTTCAAGATGCATTTTCGGTGGCCTGTGAACTCAGAGTTGGGGGTGAAGATCTCGAGGAAGGGCTATTTAATGTCATAGACAACCCCCCTACGAGTCCTCACCTAGAGCTTGGCTGTCATCTAGCCCATGATTGCTCGATTTTGCTCCAACATGTGTCAAAAAAATTGAAATAAGCACGTGTTAGCAACCTAGGAAGAGTGACCACCCTTATTCGTACAAATGAAATAAACATACTAAAAAATAATGCATAAGCTATGAAAAACGAAAGATTGAACAGGGACTGAATAAGGATAATTAGGCAAAATGAGCCCAATAAGTTACCCAATTTGGGGCTCATCACTCATGTCAGTCCCAGTTCAACCTACGATTTCATCACAACCTGTACCGTCATTTCAACTTACTCTTCTGGTAAAACAAAATGCTTCAAGTCAGGTTTTAGTTAGCTCTTCCACCCCTCTATCAAGTGGACAAAGTGTGCCACCACCATGGGGGGAATCTAAATATTCCTCTTCTATTAGGTGAAACCAATGTGGGTGGATTACAAACTCACACGGTTGGAGTTAATCAACCTTATTTTGGTGGTATTCCTATGCTTGTCGGTCCATAAAGTTCAGGGAATATCCAATATCAACATCCTTATATAGCTCAAATTCCAGTCCAACAGGTTTATGTCCAATAAGGTTCACAAGCCTTAGTAAATCCATCTGACACTCCACAAGAAGGAGCTTATGTCCAACCCTATCAATCCACTATTCCTAGTAGATATGGTCAGATTCATTTTGGAAATTACCAATAACCTCAAGTTATATCCCAAGGAACTGTGTAGCAACCCTCGCAACAACAGGGGAAACCCTTTCAGTAATAAGGGAAACCCTTGCAACAGCAAGGGAAACCCTTGCAGCAGTGAGGGCAACCCTTGCAACAACGGAAGCTACTACAACAGCAAGGGAAGTTACTGTGGCGGGAATAGAAACCTTTACAAAAACAAGGACAACCTTTGTAACCTTTGCAGCAACAAACTCAGTCTTTTTAGTATCCTACTGAACCTTTGTACTCGCAAGGCCAACCTTTCCAACATCAAGGTCAACCTTTACAAAAGAAAAAGTTAGCCTTTGTAGTAATGCAGTCAACCTCTAAAGCAGCAATGTTCATATGTGTATCAATAAGGTCAGCCCATGCAAGCACAAGGTTAATCCCTGTAGGAGCACAACCAATCTCTTCAGGTCCACAGTGAAGAGGTTCAATAAACTTACAATCCATATGTCATGTATAATGATTATCAATGGCCTAGGGTAGCGTTGAAGCCCCGAAAATCGGGTCGACAACAAGGGGGATACTCACCCGGTCCGGACCTTGGTTGACAGCTCCTTATCCGTTTGGTATAGTGAGTCCGACTAGGGATAATGGGACCAGTTTCCCAATCTAAGGGTGTGTGTGTGCAGAGTTGGATATTGCTGGTCTAAAGTTCGTATCTGAGCTACTTTAATCTAAATCTATGCTATTGTAATCTAATAAAAACATCACATCTAATCTATGCTAACCCGGGATGTAATTCTTCTATTATGCGATCTAAAGAGATTTCAAATAATAGCTAGTAATAAAGATCATTCAACAATTATAAGAATATAAATTAGTTAAGATGAACCACTTTGCATAAAAAGTTAGGCAAAACAATTGTGAACAGCATATCACATAACAAGTTATTCACACATTAAACATAAATAAATGGCTCCATTGTACAAAAGTGCCAAATGGTAACACAATCATTCATGTAATAACATATAAACAACTAAAAACTGTATATTGCTTTAAGAATATAAGCAGAAATGATCAAGAGATAAAAGTACCATTTATGACTGGTAATACTCATAAGCTTCAAGCAAAAATGATTTATCTTTCCTTGTTCTAATATCTACTAAGAGTACAGAAGTGCAACATCCGTAGCAGATATCAAATGCAAACCTCAATAAATCTCGATCCTTCCATTCATCAAAACCTCCTCTGAGGGTGCAAAAGTGCATGTTCTGAGGATAAGTTTTTTGACAAATTTCTGGACCCTTCTCTAAATGCAAGAGAAGGGTTTAAATACTACTAACTAAATATGATAGTAAGTTAATTACAAAAAATCAGGATGCGGTTTTCAAATGACTGCCCTTTTTCTAATATAATTTTTAAGTAAAAATAAGAGTCTAAATTAAGCTATTTTTGTATCTGGTCCTTAAAGCTGCATGTGTTCAACATTTGTTTGAGGAGAGTTGGTTGGATAACTTCTGCTTTGATTTGTGCTGAGAAAATGGAATCAACAAGTGCTGGCACCACCTTTTCAGTCATATTTGTGATACATTTAACGGTCATCCACTGACTATGCGGTTTAACCAAATATGTCCAGTAACATTCCCAATTTAATCCCTTTAGTACTTGGATTTCCTTTTCCTTTTCTCATGCTTTCTGCTTCCAATCCTCCTCTAATTTTGATTTGTTTGTAAAATACCCCAAAACAGTTTCTGCGATTAGATTAGCTCTGTGCAAATTCTCATTTATACAGTCGATGAGAATGCTTGCTGTTGTAGCTGATGCACCTGCCGCCTTTTCTGCTTCTTTGATTTGATCATCCCACTTACTAAAGAGAAAAACTTTATGATTCTCGTTTATCCTAGGTGCGCCTGCCCTTTTTCCTTCATCTCCATCCTGCCAAATCAGATAATGAGTCACCTGTTTGTCAACCAAATCATACTCGCTTTGTAATTCGACCACTTGATTAGTGATCTTATCACTCATTTTGCAGTAGTAACTCCATTGTGGTATCTTTTTCCCCAATACTTCTTGTTGCTGCAGTAGTTGTTCATTCAAGGCAATAGATTCTGAAATAAACTCTGTAAGCTTCGGCTCATCTTTATGCGTCTCTATTACGCGCTGTGTCTGTGTATAATGGTGCCATCCCCTTCACCTCGGAGCTTTGAGCTTTACTTTTCTTTCCCATTTCTCCCGGCGTATTGCCGTGTATAGCGCTTTGCTCTCTGTTCCTGCAGTTCACAAGTGAAATGGAAATGATTGATCAAGAAAGGTGATGCGAGAGTTTTAAATGCAGCAGATACACCAAATATGCCACCTTACATGAAGAAATTCTTCGAAAAGCATGCATCCATGTTTCATTAATAACTGGCAACTAATCCTTTATTAACATTTAAAGCGCATGATATTGAGTCAGATTATAATAGGTGGCCTTTCTTGAATAACGTGCCCGAAAGATTCATGATAGAGCGATTCTGCAATTTGCATCGCGACATCGCAGATCGCGACATCGCCATCATCGCAGATCGCGATATCGCAATGTCGCAGATCGCAAAAGTTTTATGTTCTGCAAATTTCGCTAGCCTATTCCCTGCGATATGCGATCTTGCGATCAGTGTTATCGCAGATCGGTAAATCTTGAAGTTTTTCTTATTAGCTTTTTCTTATTGCGATGCGATAGCCAAAATGATGGGACCTTACTATCATTTTGCGATGCGGCTTTCCTCTTTTGAGATTTTTCTCATCATAACTTAGGTCATTGAAAGTATTCAAAAGATCTTGCTAAGCTTATGATGGTGACCTTATTTTGGAGAAAAGAAACTCTTGCTTTTCCTAAAATTTTAACTAATGGTCCCCATTCATTTAGTATTTTGGATAACACCAAAATGAAAAATGGGGGGGGGTTGTTGCTGGCCACAACAATTGGTGATTCACTTGGGAGAACCAGTTATCCCTTTTTTTTCTTTTGAACTTTTCAAACTTCCAAAATAGAAAGTTTTTTAGAACTCTCATTCTTTATTATGGAAAGATGAAGTATATTATGCTCTAAACTTTCATGATATTTTGTTTCAACCTCTTTCCATTTTAAATATTCGCTTCTCTGACTTGTCCTTGCATTTATATCAGCCATTACTTGGTCTTGTAAAAAATAAAGTTTTCCCTGTGAACCAATTATAAATATGCTCATTTGTCGTAGGTAGAGCCTCTGCTGCCAGCAGGCGCCCATAGCCTCGACAGGGTTACCTATTACCCAACAATGATCCTTTATCTTTCTTAAGGTGATCTACAACTTTCAAAGAAAAACCCATATTGACACTTATTGCTTTGATTTTCTTTTTTATTCTTACAGAACAATGTCTTGGTTTGGTAGCAAAATTATGACACAATCATTCATTTGATTTACACTTTTGCTGAACAAGTTGGCTCGTGATGAGACCCCTTGTCTTTTGATTTTAACAATCTTGAGTCATTTCCCTATTTTGGTGGATAGTATTGGCAAAGTCAACAAGTTATAATACTTGTGATCATGATAAGTCGGCTCGTGATGAGACCTCTTATTCTTTAAGATAAAGTGTATTCATGGATTATTCCTCTGAACGTTGCAATTTTCTTTAGCAGGGAGGAAGTCATTTTTTCCTTAAGAAAGTTCTGGATGACAATGATAGAGTTTGAAAACAGCTGCTTTACCGAGAATCCCTATTTTGCTATTGATACCTTTCATTGTGCTGATATAAAACAATTTCTTCGCCAAAGGTTGCTTTTGTCAAAATTTCTTGGAAGTTGAAACTAGTATTGTATCTGGGTTAGAGTTTTTTAACAGCATCTAGTAATAATAAAGATCAAGTTTCCAAAAGATTTGCTATTTATACAAGCAAGAGTTTAAAATCTGAGAAAGAGAAATGGTGTCTTTAGTAAATGTCAAATGATGTTAACCAAAGAAAGCTTTATTTAGGGGGAAAAATATTAAAGAAATGAGAGGTGACTATTCCTTTGGATTATATACAATAGGGATAATCTCTTCTTTTATTTTACCTATCAACTTTAAAAATTAATTTATCCAACTAGTAACCTAACTACATTACTCCTACTCCTAATTTAACTATACACACAAATTGACTAGGTAAAATGATATTTCCAGTGAAACCACCTTTTCATTTTTATTCCTACACATATGCACCCTTTGAACATTAGTGTTAAGATAAAAACTTTTCTTCGACTGTCAATATTGAATGTGGAATCAGAAAGTGAAACTTCAGTTGGAATTCTGCTCGAAATTTCTTTTTTATTAAATCTTCTTTCTAATTGGATACCTATTGGATCGTAGAAATCATGATGAATTTCTGTTATGGATTGGCGATCGTTCAATAGGAAATATGACAAGACAATTTTACTGGCTTGAAATCTATCATGCGTTAAGGTCAATCTTTTAGCAATTTCTGGAAAACGGAAAGTTTCCACATATAAATCACTAAAAAAAATGAATAACAGATGGAAATTTTCCAAAAGAGAATTGTCAATTATCATGAATTGTTGGTAAGCTTCCAAAAATGCTTTTTTTTGTTGATGATGTTTTGGATGACATAGAAGTTTTTTTAAGGAAGGTTGTTATTGACTGATTTTGGCTTTCACAATTCATCCTCCCAAAATGGTACCGCATCTCTCGAGTGTTCTTTGATCAGGTGTTCAATATACCATAGCAATCTATCAAAAGTCTGAAAATTTAAAACACAATCCGATTTTATACAAAATGGATGCAAGCGAGAAGGAATGTAGTGATTATCTATACAACTAGTGTTATAAGGCAACTGGGATTGATCTGGAATATCTTCTTCTTCAGAAAGACTGGCCAGAATCATGGGATTTGAATGATTTTGATTTTCATCTTGTGAATCAGAAAACAAATCATGATTGGGAGCAGGCATGGTAGTTTTCTCATGATATGAATCATAGATCGGGATTTCATCTCGGATAGTAAAATCATGCAAATGATCCGTCACTCTGAAATGAGGATTGACTGGTATAATTCTTGAATTAGAATATTTCTCATTATCTGAGTTCTGTTGAGTTACTTGAGATAAATCAACATTATCATCGGCTAAGTAGCTATCATACATGACTTCGCATGATTCCCTAGATTTTTCTTTCTTATCTCGTATATTCAAAAAGGGAAGGTCAAGTCGTTCATGTTTGAAAAGGACAGAAGGAGTTTCTATAGCTGTCTTTTTATCTTGAAATCCTAACGGTGATTTACTTGGATAATCTTCTATATCTTTTGGGATTTTATTAATATTGAGGGGAAGAAAATTATCATCACTAAAAACATTAGGATAAAGAGAAAAATGTGATTATGAAACAATGCATTTGAAAATATCATCGTGAATAATTTCTTGTTGATCACATTCATCGTAGATATTAGGCTTTAGATCATACCTTTGTGTGTTTGTATTTTCCGAAAGAAAATCAGTTTGTTGTTCTAACCTTGATATCTGCATTTGTCGAATTGCGATGATATTATCTAACCTTGCCTCCAAGTCGCTTTCTGTTTCCAAGGTAGGATTTCTTTCAACATTCTCGCTTATGTCTTCTTGTATTAGAGCGGGCATGTCTTCTAATCTTCGGGAAGTTTCTTCATCATGAATAATTCGCATATTCAAATTGGAATTTTCGTTCATATTAAAAGAAAATGGAACTAGACTTGGACTAACTTCTGCTGGATCGGGCACAGGAGGCAGAAAATAGTTATGCTCAGTGCAATCTGAAGAATCTTCATCCATGAGTTCGTTCTCAATATCAAATTTTAGACAATTAAGACGAAATCGCATATTAAAATCCATAACAGATTCACCTTCTTTTCGTAGATACTCAATTTCATCATATACCTGATCATAATCATAGCAGTCAAATTCACAAATGAAAGCCTTGACGAATTGGTCCCATCTGTGAATTGAGGCAACTGGGAGGGTTCTACACCAGTTTCTTGCTTCATCTATGAATGTGAGAGTAAAAATTCTGCATAAAATGCCTTCGTCAATTCCTTGGACGTTCGAACATAAAACACTTTGAATAAATTGAAGGTCATGATTAAAAGCAGAAGAATTACTCTCACCATTGCATTTTACCTAAGACAAGAGTGTTACCACTTCAGGTGGGGTGTTGGAAGATGCACGAACATGGATACAACTCCAAATAGGAAGTTTGAGAGAAGTCATCTTAAATCAAATATCACAGTTACCCACAACTCCAACAGACAACATGCTTCAGGCCCTCCTTCTAGTGCCAAATATGTTCAAGCCCCGAAAATCGGGTCGACAACAAGGGGGATACTCACCCGGTTTGGACCTTGGTTGACAACTCCTTATCTGTTTGGTATAGTGAATCCGATTGGGGATAATGGGACCAATTTCCCAATCTAAGGGTGTGTGTGTGCAGAGTTGGATGTTGCTGATCTAAATTTCGTATCTGAGCTACTTTAATCTAACTCTATGCTATTGTAATCTAATGAAAACAACACATCTAATCTATGCTAACCCGGGATGTAATTATTCTATTATGCGATCTAAAGAGATTTCAAATAATAGCTGGTAATGAAGATCATTCAGCAATTATAAGAATATAAATCAGTTAAGATGAACCACTTTGCATAAAAAGTTAGGCAAAACAGTTGTGAACAACATATCGCATAACAAGTTATTCACACATTAAACATAAATAAATGGCTCCACCGTACAAAAGTTCCAAATGGTAACACAAGCATTCATGTAATAACATATAAACAATTAAAAACTGTATATTGCTTTAAGAATATAAGCAGAAATGATCAAGAGATAAAAGTACCAATTATGACTGGTCCTACTCATAAGCTTCAAGCAACAATGATTTACCTTTCCTTGTTCTAATATCTACTAAAAGTACAGAAGTGCAACATCACTAGCAGATATCAAATGCAAACATCAATAAATCTCAATCCTTCCATTCATCAAAACCTCCTCTGAGGGTGAAAAAGTGCATGTTCTGAGGATAAGTTTTTTAGACAAATTTCTAGACCCTTCTCTAAATGCATGAGAAGGGTTTAAATACTACTAACTAAATATGATAATAAGTTATTTACAAAAAATCAGGATGCGGTTTTCAAATGACCTCCCTTTTTCTAATCTAATTTTTAAGCAAAAAATAAGAGTCTAAATTAAGCTATTTTTGTATCTGGTCCTTAAAGATGCATGTGTTCAAGATTTGTTTGAGGAGAGTCAGTTGGCTAACTTCTGCTTTGAGCTATGCTGAGAAAACGGAATCAACGAGTGTTGGCACCACCTTTTACGTCATATTTGTGATACATTTCACGGTCATCCACTGACTATGCGGTTTAACCAAATATGTCCAGTAACATTCCCAATTAAATCCCTTTAGTACTTGGATTTCCTTTTCCTTTTCCCTTGCTTTCTGCTTCCAATCCTCCTCTAATTTTGATTTGTTTGGAAAATACCCCGGAACAGTTTCTGCGATTAGATTAGCTCTGTGCAAATTCTCATTTATACAGTCGATGAGAATGCTTGTTTTTGTAGTTGATGCACCTGCTGCCTTTTCTGCTTCTTCGATTTGATCATCCCACTTACTAAAGAGCAACTCTTTATGATTATCGTTTATCCTGGGTGCGCCTACCCTTTTTCCTTCATCTCCATCCTACCAAATCAGATAATTAGTCACCCGTTTGTCAACCAAATCATACTCGCTTCGTAATTCGACCACTTGATTAGTGATCTTATCGCTCATTTCGCAGTAGTAACTGCATTGTGATATCTTTTGCTCTAATACTTCTTGTTGCTGTAGTAGTTGTTCATTCAAGGCAATAGATTCTAAAATAAACTCTGTAAGCTTCAGCTCATCTTTATGCATCTCTGTTACATGCTATGTCTGTGTATAATGGTGCCATCCCCTTCACCTCAGAGCTCTGAGCTTTACTTTTATTTCCCATTTCTCCCGGCGTATTGCCTTGTATAGTGCTCCACTCTCTGTTCCTGCAGTTCACAAGTGAAATGGAAATGATTGATCAAGAAAGGTGAAGGGAGAGTTTTAAATGCAACAGATACATCAAATATTCCACCTTACGTGAAGAAATTCTTCGAAAAGCACGCGTCCATGTTTCATTAATAACTGGCAACTAATCCTTTATTAACATTTAAAGTGCATGATCTTGAGTCAGATTATAATAGGTGGTCTTTCTTGAATAACGTGCCCGAAAGATTCGTGATGGAGCGATTCTGCAATTTGCATCGCGGCATCGCAGATCATGACATCGCAATCATCGCAGATCGCGATATTGCAATGTCGCAGATCATAGAATTTTTATGTTCTCCAAAGTTCGCTAGCATATTCCCTACGATATGCGATCTTATCATCGGTGTTATCGCAGATCGGTAACTCTTGAAGTTTTTCTTATTAGCTTTTTCGTATTGCGATGCGATAGCCAAAATGATGGGACTTTACTATCATTTTGCGATGCGGTTTCCTCTTTTGAGTTTTTCTCATCATAACTTAGGTCATTTAAAGTATTCAAAAGATCTTGCTAAGCTTATGATGGTGACCTTATTTTGGAGAAAAGAAACTCTTCCTTTTCCTAAAATTTTAACTAAGGGTCCCCATTCATTTAGTATTTTGGATAACACTAAAATGAAAAATGGGGGGGGGGGTTGTTGTTGTTGGCCACAACAGGTAGATCAATATCAAACCTACCTGGATAAAATCTACCTTATGGTTAAGATAACTCTTAGTGGGGGAAACATCAAATCACTATGGAAAACGTCCTATAGTGTGGGAGAAAAATCCTTACCAGCAAGGTTGGAACCTGCAGTTTGGGCCTCCTCAAAAGCCCTACATGTCGCTCAATTTGCAATTCCCTTTCTGGCTACATTGGAAATGCCTGATGTCTCGAGGCTCACAAATGGTCTTATTCTTTATTCACCTTTTTGGCCTCTGGTTCCAACTAAAATTCCAAGCGATTGGCCTAAATTTGAAGGAAAGTCTAAAGAGGACCCGCAAGCCCATGTGATGACATATCACTAATGGTGCTCTTCAAATTCATACATTGTCAATTATATCCATCTTCAGCTCTTTCAAAAAACCTTAACAGCTTCTACTGTAAAAATGTATATCAAGTTTCCTCGAGCTACTTATGTTGGCTTTAACTATTTAGCTATGGCCTTCCTCACCCACTTCCAATTGTTGGTTCAGTATGAAACTGACACTCATTTTCTCACATCCCTTAAGAAAGATACCATGACCCATATTTCTGATCATATTCATGAATGGATACGTTAGCATCACCTCATCAAATTCAAGAGTTGTTGACTGAATCGTTCACAAAATCTTTTGTTAACAATATTGTTAACGATATAGCTATGGGCAAATGTGTTATTGAAGGACAAGCTATTGCCTGTGCTCAGTATCTAGACTTAGCCTATTCATAATCTGGCACATTATATGAGATGTTTCCTAATGCTGCAAGACCATCTTCAGATCTGATAGCCTCAAATTCTCCCGATGTGCCACCTGTTGATGGTGTAACTAGTTTAGTGCCTCAGACTTGCACTAAGGCTTGCTCGAAGAAAAAATCAATTTCAAGCACTAGTTCCAATAATCCTCCAAAAATTTTCCAAATGTTGGTAAAACCTCTGAGGAACATGTTTTTTAGTCTACCGTTGTAGATAAGGCCTCAAAAGTTGAGAAAAATGGTAAAGGTAAAGCCAAAACCAATACCCTGGAGCAGGATCCACCCAAATCATTTGCTCATGATGCTTCCAAGTGCAAACCGAAATAGCATTGCCTCATCTATGAGATATATCATTACACCAAGGATTGTCTCTAATGTTATGAAGTTAACTGCTTCTTGAAAGGGACTTTGACTATTTTGAAAGAACCTTTTCATTCTCAGCAGACACAGTTGGTAGACAAATTGCAGTTCTCTTCCTCCCTTTGTTTTCAAGTTTTCATGAGGCAAGGTTCATCACCTTTTCGATTGCTACTCGAAAAAAATACTATCAAAATCTAAAAAATCGGATGATGGAGAAAGAAGTCAATAATATACCTTCTACTTCTACTCCATCCAGTTTTGGTCCACTCCATATTTAGCATCCTAAGAATGATTCCATAATTCGACCACCTCCCAAGGGTCTACTTTGGAAATCATCTTATAATATGACTGCTAGAGTTGCACAACATTATAATATTATTGAGTATTTAGCTCAAACACCTTCAACAATGTCTGATTTGGAGGTTCTCCAAACCCGTCCAATGCAGCAGAAATCATTGTTGTCTGATATAGGCACTATTGATCCCGTCGATTTGAGTTTAATTAAGTTTGATCTTGAAAGCCACATTCCTCATCTTCCTCATCAGATTGCCTTTCTGATTCATATTCTCATTAAAGGATACAAGATCCATCGGACTGTTATTGATGAAGGTGCTTTCACTTGCATCATGTTTGTTTCGTGATGCAAGGCCATGGCCTCTCCTTCTCTTAATCAATCCCAAAACACTTTGGAGGCCTTTGATGGCAGAGGGTCCTGTGCATATGGTATTTTGAAAAAAATTCTGATCATGTTCGAAGGAAAGACTGTTGAGCTAGAAGAGGAAGTTGTAGATGTGAATCCCAGTTACAACCTTCTTCTCATGCGATGTTTTACCCACACTTCGTTTTGTAAGGTTTCTTCTTTGTTACAGGTGCTTCATTTTCCTCACGAAGGAAAAGTTGTCACCATTGACCAACTATCTTTTTTCTCCTATGGTTTGTTGAATGGAAATGTCCCATATGTGGGAAGTACCTTGATTCCTTATGAGAGTGTAGGGGCAGGTCTTTTCAAAGACTCTACTTTAATGGGTACTTTTACTATCCCACCTCTGAATGTCAGTTTGACTAATATGATATTGATTTCTATGGATCCTTGGATTATTCCTACTCCAGATTAAATTGGTTCATTTGGCGATTCTACGACGTTAAGTCCATTAGAGAAAGACTATCAAGAAATTGTCTTGGCTTCAATGACCACTTCATAAATTCATGATGTTTCTAGTATGAAGTTGAACCTGGATACTTATGTACCATATCCTTAGCTTGGTTGTTGGGATACTCTGGATCCTTTGAACGAGACATTACCCATCGACGAGAGTATCATTGAGGTTATTTCTTTAGATGAAACTCCTTGTAATGGTATCCATCGTCATTCCTCATTTCTTCCCAGCCTCAGTGAGATGCCTTCATGTCTTGAAGAATTTCTTTCCAATTTCCCAATGCATCCACTTCAAACACATGTTTTGGTGCATGAAGTTCTATCTGAGGGTAATATGGCAAACATTATTGCAACCATGCCTCTTGACATTTCCATTAAACCTAGAATTGTCAATAACATTTCATATTGGGGTGTCTTGTTCTCCCTATGAGATAATGCTTTACACTCAAATTTTCAAAAGCTTTTGAGAGGTCTTCATGTGGTCATACGAGGAAATGCCTAGTATTGATCTAGTAATAATGGTGCATGAAATACCTACCTATCCTGGTGCAAAGCCTTTTTTCCAACGAATTCATCCTATGCATCCTTGAAAGGCTATTGCTATTAAATAAGAAGTGGAAAAGCTTTTAAAAACTAGTTTTATCTAACCCATCCCATTGACAAAATGGGTTTCTGACATAATCCATGTTGCCAAAAAGTAGGGCACAATTCACGTCAGTGTTGATTATCGTGACATTAATCGCGCTTGTCCAAAAGAGAATTATCCCAATGCTTTTATCGATCAAATCATTGGTGAGTGTGTTGGGAGTGAGATTTTCTCGTCTATGGATGCCTTTCCTGGCTACAACCAGATCAAAATTTCACCTTCTAATCAAAACAAGCCAGCTTTATCTGTCCATGGGGCACTTTTTCCTATAAGAAGCTTCCTTCCAGTTTAAAAAATGTTGGCACTACCTTTCAGAGAGCAATGTCTTATGTGTTTCATGATATTCAATAAATTTTTCATCCTTACCTTGATGACTTACCAACCCATTCTACAAAGCATCATGACCATACGAACCACTTAGGATCCATCTTTTTGCGATGTCGACAGTATAACATCCATGTCAATCCG
This sequence comes from Pinus taeda, assembly GCA_000404065.3. NCBI lineage: Eukaryota > Viridiplantae > Streptophyta > Pinopsida > Pinales > Pinaceae > Pinus > Pinus taeda. The sequence goes on from APFE031127169.1 coordinate 18,243, forward strand.
CACAAGTGCGTTTTTTTGCATTGAATCTAGTCAATCCTTGAGTTTTGTGGTGTCCCACGAATGTACCTAAATTGATCCTTTAACATTTTCGGTTATTTTCAACTTAGGCCCCCCTACCTCATTGCTGAAAATTGCAAATCCTGCAAGGAAAGGCTAACTTTGTTCATCAATTCATTCCTAACTACGTTGTACTCGTTAAGGGTTTTACTCAGTTACTTAAGAAGGGGATCCCTTTCATTTGGATTGAAGTTTCCAAGAAATCCATCGATGCTCTGAAAGACATGGTTATCAGTGCTCCTTTACTACATCCCCCTGATTATCGATGCAATTATTTCCAATACTTGGCTGCAACTGAAACTACCATTCCTATGGTGTTAGTTCAGGATGACAATGATGGAAACGAACATGTGGTTTATTATTTAAGCTAACATCTTCTTGACACTAAATCTCGATATGGTGATGTTGAAAATCTTGCCTTAGCAACAGTCTATGTTTTTCAAAGATTCCGTCATTATATCCTTTTATGGAAAACCACAACGATTTCTAATTGCATCCCCATGACCTATATATTAACTTGTCAATTACTGGGGGCAAATACTCCAAATGGATTGTTATCTTATAGTAGTTTTAGTTAGATTTTACTACTGCCAAAACAAAGAAATCACTTATTTTTATAGAGTTAATATGTGCCCTTCTATCTAAAAGAACTTCTATTGATTTTACTGAGCAGATTCCTGATGAAACTTTGTTCCTCATCAACACTTTTGACCTATAGTATCAAGATATTATCGTTTATATTCAAACCTAGACCTTATGATCTATGTTGTCTCAATCCGACTGACGTCGCATCTAGCATCAGTCCCAACCCTATCAGGTTCTTGGTGATACACTGTACCATGTCGGTGTGGAGTCTGTTATTCAAATATGTATAGCAATTGAAGATGCTAAATGGGTCTTGAATGACTTACACTCTACTACCTGTGGTTGTCATATGTCAGGCTACACCACTACTCAAAAAATCCTTCTTGGTGGTTATTCCTGGCCTTCTATCTTTAAAGATTGTATTATGGTTGTTCAAAAATTCCATGAATGCCATATTTTTAACTATAGGCAGAACCCCTCGACAGTACCCTTACATTGAGTAGTTACCATTGGACCATTCGCTAAATGGCACATATACTTCATGACATGTAACCCTTGCTCAACTAGGGGGCATGGCTATAATATCGTTGTCATCGATTACTTTACTAAATGGGCCGAGGCAATGCCCACATACAATGCTAATGGTATTAATGGTGCTCAATTCATCTTCAACCACATCATAGCACATTTTGGTGTTCATAAAGCCATTGTAACTAACCATGGATCACATTTCCATTAGTAAATTATGGTGAAGTTGATTGCTTAGTTGGGCCTTCGTCATGATAGTTGAACTCCTTACTATCCATAGGCCAATGGCTAAGTCGAAGAAATTAATAATTTTTTTGTTATTATGCTTCAACATACCGTTGGGAAGCACAAAAGGACTGGCATTAATGTTACTCTCAACTCTCTGGGCTTACACAACTTCCACTAAGACAACCATTATATTTACTCCATTCCATATAGTTTATGGTTTAGAGGCAACGCTCCCTATTGAATGTGAAATCCCTTTGCTCAAATTAGTTGCCGAACTTCTTCCTAATACCTCACCCAAAGAGGATTGGCTAATCAACCTTGAGAGGCTTGATGAGACCCATCACATCGTTGCTTTGGTAATCAAAGCCCAAAAGAAACATGTCAAAGCTCATTTTGATCAAACCATTTCTCCTTGCACATTTTCTGAAGTCAACCTGTTGTTGAGCCTCAAACCTGCACCTTGCTATACACCCTCTTGGCCTTCTTTCTCCACTCACTCCATTCATCTAGTTGTTAAATCACTGCATTATAGTCTAAAAAGGACTGTTTATATGGTTTTCTGACTATACTTATGACTACTGTTTGGTTTAGTTTTTTTGTTCATGGAGCTGCAGAAACTTGTCAGTTTCCGCAGCCAGCACAGGTTTCTGCAGCTAGCACAGGATTCTGCAGCTATTTTGTTAAAAGTTGTGCTCCAGGTGTCCTCTGAAGAAACGAGCTACATGGGCAAGCTCCAGGTGGCGGATACATAGAACGTGTCCCTTCAAATTGGGCAAATCATCCATGAGAAGCCGCGGTCAACCAAAGTCAAAGACAAGGCCAGCCAAAGAGTTCAACGGTGGCATGTCACTGTTTTGGGCACGTGAATGATACATTGCATAGTCCTCAGCTCACGAAGGCACCAGCACACCTGGAGATCGTTCTTGAGACCTGAATCTAATAGTCAACCACTCCGAAGATTTAAGAAACGCGATGACAGTTACACTAGATCTCGGCTGAAGAGATCTACATGTGTTTAGTAACGCGGTTAATAGCGTAGAAGTTGTTAGTTAGCTTTAATATTTTGGGATTATAAATAATGCGTCATTGAACGCTAGGAAAGAGATTTTTGATATGTATAAATCTTGAACCGTTTATGTAATTCCGCGCTGCTGGTTATCTTATCACCCCACTGTTTTATATGCTGTTGTTTTAATACATGAGAAGACTTTTCTGAAGTTAGCCGTGTGATTATTTGATTGGCTGAAGTGGCAGAGGGCCCCTGCACGCTGAAGCCTTGTAAATTGTTCATTTAGTTTCATTATGTTTTTGTTTTTATCATTAGCTTGTACATAATATGTTGTTTTATATTTCTGCTGTCCATATCTTCACCTTTGTTTTCTTAAAGTTGTAAACTGATCAGTGCTTTTCTGCAGGTTTTCTTAGGTATCCTGGGCAATTTTTCATCTTTTTGATAACTTTTTGCATATGAGATCATCTTGTCCTTCCTGCTAACTTTCATTTTCTGAAGTTTAAATTCAGCATTGTCCTTTTCAAGTTGTGATTTTCTTATTTGTTTTTCTGTTATTTAGATATCATACTGCTCATTAATTTATGACTTCTTTCTGTGGTCAAATGACTATATCAGCAAGAAATCAGAATATTACTAACTGTAGTGTGATTTAGTTATCATATTACTTACTCATGGTTGCTTTCCATAAAGTAGATTGAGCTGAATGGTAAAGGATTTGAAGAATTCAAGTAGTGTGATTAGTTTCTCTTATGCAATTTACTTTCTTGCCAGTTAGATATCATATTGCTTAACTTGTTTATGATTACTTCCCACTAGGTAGATTGAGCCGAGAGGTAAAGGATATGAAAAGTTAAAGTAGTGTGAATTAGCTTCTTTGATTTAAGTTTGAGTTGTTTTTCAAGTTTTTGCTTTCTTTCCATTTCAGCAGCAAGGATACTGGGCCATTGGCATTAGTTCACTATTTGATGCATTTATTTTCTCTTAAGAATTGATTTCACTTTAGTTATTGTAAAGCTTTCCTTTGAGCACTTTCAAGTTTAGAAACCATCACCGTCTACACTCCATACTTCACTTTCATTCTCACCATCACACATTAAGGAAAAATAAATCTAAAAACAAACTAAAAAGCTTAAAACGACAAAATCCTAAGAAAATGGTTATCTAGTACATATAGTACACTTCACTTCGTCAGTTTACGAACTCCGGGTTGACATTTTAAATAGAAATTTAGATCACACTAAATTGACCAAACACCTAGTCCTCCTTTATGATCAGGATAATGATAAGTTAGGCACTGGAAAGTTCAAACCTATGTGGCATGGGCCATATATTGTCAAATGTTTTTTAACAAAAGGTGCCTATGAGCTAGTTGATTATGAAGGAAATGCATTTTCACATCCCTGAAATGGGTTGTATTTGAAAAATTATTATGTGTGAAATTCGTGTAATGACTTTTTGTACATTATTCTATGAATTCGTTAGTGTGTGCTTTTTTATTTTTGGTGTGCTTGTTTGCTTTGCTAACATGTGTTTTTCTACTTACCTTGTGTTCCACTCAGTTTGCATATGTCATCAATTCATTATGTCAATTTCTCTGATGGTGTTTGTCATAACACATGAAATTTGTCTTCTACAACATGGGTACTCTATGCCCCTGATGGCGAGTTGATTTATTTACAAGGTTTTTCCATAGGATGGACCTCTAACAACATTTCAGAATATAGTGCAGCCATTGAACTATTCTCAGAAGAAGTTTATCTTGGCATTAGATATTTAGTTGTCAAGTTAGACTCACAACTCGTTGTGTTATAGTTAAAAAATCATTATGCGGTAAGAAATCTCAAATATTGCATATGTATCTACATGTTTTATTAATGGATTTCTTTTTTTGATTTTATCACATATCAACACATTCCATGCAATTTGAATACATTAAAAAATGCGTTAGCAAGTTATGTTATTGATATACATTTCGTCATTTATAAAATTGATCATATTCTTAAGACACACACACACACACATGCACACGCACACACACACACACAGATATATGTATATGTATATGCGTTCACATATTATATATATATTATATATATTATATATATATATTAGTATAATATATATAGATATATATATTATATATCTATATATATATCTATATCTATATATTATATATATTATATTTAGTATATATATATTATATATATATATATATCATGTCTATCGAAGTTTTTGCATCAAAATCTCAAAAAATAAAGTGTTCTGACACATTTGGATTTCAAAGCCTACAAAATGTGTAAAATAACTAGAAAGGCTATCAACAAGCATGATGCTCATGGTAGCAAGAGACTGCTCTAATCACTCTGCCTAACAGCCGACACAGTCTTGCAAATATTGCCATTGTGTGTCTCTACTAGTGTAATGGTACCTTCTCTATAGTAGCATACTCCAGAACTCCCCGAGTAATCACATCTAGGTTGCACTCCATCTTGATTAATGCGTCTGCCCCTTCCTCGTAATCAACACCCACTATCTGATGAGAACCCCATTATGTTATTAGAAGCATGCTAGGCATTTTTTTTGGTCCCACATCTTCACATTTACCATAAGTCAAGTCTCAATTCACACTTTTACAAAAAAAATTATAAGAATTGAAAAAAGCAAAAAAATAAGTCTTTATCTACATGAGTCCGCTCTTCCCCCAATGGCACAGGTAGATTTGGATCCCATCTAAAATTTGTGCCAGCATATGCATAGTCATCCACCATGACTAATTTGCATTGAACTTAATTAAAAGGCTTTGGAGGGTAGTACATTTGTTGACCAATCCTTCCTCGGGGCATGCTTTGACTCCACCTCACTAGCATCAAGTCTTGGTGGGGTAGGATCTGGTACCTCTGCCCACTACTACCAGAATAAGTGCACCTACTCTAGGAAGAAAATCACTAGTATTGAGCCAAACCCAAATTGTCTCGGGTTTTGTCATGCGGAAAGAGTTATTTTTGCGGACAAACCTAACCTCCCTAGGAGTCTAAGACTCTCTAGTGACAAACAAACCAAACAAGAGCAATCCTTCTCTAAACATACGTTATTCTAT
>APFE031127179.1:3992-30259 GCA_000404065.3 Pinus taeda
TATGTAGATTATGTAAAATTCAAACTATCGGCTTTCTAATTTAAAAACACAAAACAATAAAACCCCCCCTAAAAAAAAAAAAAATTAAGATAGAGAACAATAAAATATGAATGAGATGACGACTTCAAAAACTATCAAATTTAGAAAATAATTTTTCACATTTCACACACTACAAAATTAAAAGTCAAAAAATAGGTCTTTTAAAAAAAAGGTGTGATGCAGAATACTCACTTTTTAAAATCAGCATGAAAATCACTACCATTCTAAAACTTGATTTCATCCTTGAACATGAAAAAAAATTAAAGTTCCAAAAACCATGTTCTAAAAAAAACATGTGTGTTCTGCATCACCACTTTTGAAAATCGGGTCATTTTTTTGCTATCTCTACGAAACGGGTAACAGTATCAGTTCCCGTTTCAAAGTTTACATTGTTTACATCAAAAAATATGGAGACAATACAATAAAGAAGCTCCTCAAGATGGAAATTTACAAAAGGAAAACTTAGATCCATCTGATATAAACTCAATAAGACAACAAACTAAATCTGACTAGAACCAAAACCATTTCCAAAATGACATAAAATCCAGATTTCTCCACAAACCAGATGCCCCAAAGGAATGAAACAACAATACACAAGTACATTCGTTCCAACCCAAACATGTTTCAACTGTACATTCATTCCAACCAAAACATTAAGTGCAATTACATCTTTGAACTGTAAGTGAATCGGAAAATGAATTTCATAGATTAATGCAGTCACTGCATTTAAAGTGTATGTTTAATAAGTTCAAATGTGAAACCTCCGAATGTGAATCTCTGCATAATATCACAAACTACATTCTAAACGATACATAAATGAATCAAAACAAAATCCAAATGGGCCGGATTGCCCACTATGAGCATCAAAATACCTTTATAAAGCAATGTACCTCCAATTAAAACATAATAAAAATGGGTAATGCACTCTCGGCATTGAATTTCCCTTATAACCCAATTTACTTTGAATCCAAACACAATGCAAAGTTGCTCTTACAAATCAATTTACCTCCAATTCTGCCAACTATGGACATTGAATGAATCTTATAAATGAATAAACAATGCAAATGGGCTGGTAGACCAGCCCACTATGAGCATCAATCTACCTTTTTAAATCAATTCAATTCCAATTAAAACACAATACAAATGGGCAATGCACTCTAGGCATTGAATTTCCTTTATAAATGAACATTCAATACATCAACAAATGTGGAGACAATGCAATAAATAAGCTCCTCAAGATGGCAATTTTCAAAAGGACAACTCAGATCCATCTGATATAAACGCAATAAGACAACATACTAAATTTGACCAGAACCAAAACCATTTCCAAAATGACATAAAATCCAGATTTCTCCACAAACCAGATGCCACAAAGGAGTGAAACAACAATACACAAGTACATTCGTTCCAACCCAAACATTAAGTGAAATTACATTTTTTAACTATAAGTGAATTGGAAAATGAATTTCACAGATTAATGCAGTCATTGCATTTAACGTATATGCCTATAAAGTTCGAATGTGAAACTGATGCAACAAAACTGCATCTTTTCAAAATTTTGCGTGGACCTGTGGGTTATGGGCCCACGTATACATCTTTGATGAAGCGGAGTTGCACCGTTACACAAATCTGAACTTAAACTAATTAATGCCTTGTATAACTAAACTAACAAACCCCGATCTATACCATGGATCCCAAACAAATTAAATTTCAGTTCAATCCTTATCACGTTCGGAGATTAAATTAACTCGTGATCATTTTTCGGAGCGATATCTTTCGGATCTCATGCCTTCACAATGAACGGCTACAATTGATCTAGAATCCAACCGGATTAAACCACAGTTCATAACTCATCGCGTTCTAAATTTGGATTAAACTTCGTGCATTTTCAGACGCGACTACGTCCGATATGAGTTTTTCAAGCGGACGGTCATGATTAACTGAGTTATTAACTTTGTTTTATAAATGATCGCATCCGTTTCTAGAATTAACCTTTGCGCTTATTGGCACACGATGACCGTAGATCTGTTGGATTTGTCGATTGGACAACCCTAATCTTCTTCCAAGTTTCTTCACGAAATTATCAATCAACTCAATCTTATAATGTTTTGGGTCCATTTCTTATGTTAAGGTGCGTGCGCATTCACCAGCGAACATCGTCGATCTTCAAACAAAGGCCCCACTAAAGGTTTAATTTCACGCACAATTTCCTGGATTTAACAAAGATTCAGCCTATGATTAAAGAATCAAATCACATAATAAAAATCAGGCAGAAACCACTTTTAAACCCAAAACTCCTTTCTTCATCATAATAGTATTTACATATATGTTCAAAACATATCAAGCTCTGATCTATTCACTCCACTACTTAGCTCTCTCTAATTCTCTAACACCATAACCTCTGTCTTTCACACTCTCCTCGCAAGCTTACATTTATAGCATAATTACGTAATTATGGACTATACTAAATCCATGATATTTTCCATAATTCACTGAACTAATTCTTATTCGAGGATCTCGTAATCCCTCAGATATCTACAAGATTACCCATATCAATTATCCCTGATATTCTCACATAGTGGAGAATATTTCACAACTGAAAACCTCACACATAGATTTCTCACTCAATCTATACAAGATTCCTAAAAATAATTAAAAACATCACCCCCTAAATCAATGAAATGAACAATAATATTTTGAGCAAGATTCTCTTGCATCAGAAACCTATGAATGTGAAATCTTTGCATATTATCACAGACTCTATTCCAAACAATACATAAATGAATTAAAACACAATGCAAATGGGCTGGACTAAAAAGGAATTGTAGAGAGCAGGAAATTATGACCCAAATCTAGGTTCACCAACTCTATCAAGCTGAAAAGCTTTGGGTAAATTGAACCCGAGAAACGAGAAATGTTTGTTGTTCAAGAACAAAGTTTGCAATTTGCTGCAGTTAGAAAACTCTGGAGGTATATGTCCTGAGAGCGAGTTGTAGCTCATACTAAGAGACACAATTCCCCTTACCTCTCGTAACTTAGGCGCCAATTCACCCTCCAAGCCATAGGCGGAAATATTCAAATGCCCATCCATGAACAGGGGGGGTAAGGGGAGGGTAACATGTTCACCAACTCCGTCAAGCCAAAAAGTTCTGGGTAAATCAAACCCAAGAAATGAGAATGACTGTTGTTCAAGAACAGAGTCTGTGATCTGCTACAGTTAGAAATCTCTGGAGGGATTTGTCATGAGAGGGAGTTGTAGCTCATGTCGAGAGATGCAATGCCCCTCCACTGTCCTAACTTGGGCACCAATTTACCCTCCAAGCACTAGGCGGAAAGATTCAATTCCCTCACTGTAATGCCATCTCCATAGCAGAAAACGCCCATCCATGAACAGGGGGAGGGTAAGGGGAGGGTAACAGAGCAAGCATAATTGACAAAAATCATAAGAAAATGCAGAAAACATATGATAAGAGCTAATTTCCTAGCAAATTCAAGTGTTCAAAAACGCAACAGTGCAACAAGAGAAAAAAGAACAAAAATCCCAACAACAAGTTTAGATGCTGAAACACAGTGGCCGGTAGGATTTAGAATCCTACCAGATAGACGCAGAAGCCACCACCGTGTCCAAGTGTCCCCCAGACCTTGCTAGACTTGTAACCAAAACTTGTAAAACATGAAAAAATTAGTATTTGGCAAAAACATACAAACAAATTACAGGCTATTCGAAAAAACCCCATGTATTTAGAAATTTACCTTCATGAACCTTGAACTGGTTAGGATTTTGCACTGGCTCCTTCCCAAGCAACAGGTTGCGAGAATGAAACAACGACCAAGGTATCTATAAACCCTTGGTGATGCAGAATGAATAACAACAACGCCATTTGTAAACCCCCGACGATGCAATGCATTTAACAATAACAACAAATTTAAACCCCCCTTGAAACAGGTAAAGCAACAAAACCCTAAACCCTAAATAGCAATGCTAGGCACAATTATACAGCCACACCATAAACCCTAAACTGCTAACGAACCATTGCAAGCAACCTCGCCGGGTGAGAAACTCAGAAATGGCAGACAAGGCGAACTAGTATTGGAGTCATCCCAAGCCATCGTTGGTGGAGTGCATCACCCACACACTAGACCTGAACAAAACAACATAGGGCAGAGAAGGATATCGCACAAAACAGCCGGAATGAAACCCTAAACGGTGAGGTAGCTAGTAAGTTAAATGCCCCCACCCACCATAACACATGGCAGGCTCCACTCGACAGGTGTCGTACAAAGTTGGTAGGTGTCAATGTGGAAAAATCTGAGGTGGAGGGGAGGGCGCACAGGTAATGGCGTCCCTCCCCTAGTTCCCCTCTCAATATTATGATTTTACTAGTAAGTAATGCTCGCCTAGTTGGCCTTCTATCGACTATTATTGCGGACCAGTTGTTGATTATGGTGTTGTTTAAGTATAATATGTTTCAGAGTTTTTTTGTTAGTGAAAACAAAATTGGTTAAGTTTTGATTTTTATTGTTTAAAATGGATTTTTGATTATATATAGATTCAGTATTTTGAATTTTATGGGACACTTAAATAGTGGAGAGTTCACTACTCAAATTTATGATTCTAATAATTTATGTTGAACAAATTAAACTAGAAAATATCCCAAAAAATCTTCCAAAACATATAACTAATAAACTAGGTGTTAATTTTGTAATCATATTCAAGAATCTAACACCCAACATAAGATAAGAAGCATTTATTACATTTAGAATTTAATTTTTTTCCTAGTTTAGTTTAGTTTGGGTTCAATGTCAACCAAACATGGTTTTTGTCTATTTGTGAGATGTTTTAGGATTGTTGAGGTTGGAGGTTGTATGTTATGCACAAGCTTAGTCTGTGTTCTTTTATAAAGTTTGAATTATTAAATTAATGAAAATTAAAAATTATATGTAAATACAAAATTATGAAAAAAATATTTAAAATTTTTATTTCATAATTTTATTTATAACAAATTTATAGGAAGCTTTGAGAGTTAGCTTAATTAGTCTAGTTTTCTTTGTTAAAACACTTTTGCTATTGAGCGGTCCCTGATCCAATTCTCTTAACACCCTAGTTGTTAGGAAGTAGGAAGCTCTAATCCAATTCTCTTAACACCCTTGTTATTAAAAAGTAGGAAGTGTGATCGTTAATGGATCTACTTAATACATTTCATGAATGTAATAGTAAAAAGTGATAACCTCTCTAATACATTCCATGAATTATTGATTATAGAAACAAAACAAAACTTGTAAGACATTTTACTCTTATATAAACATGGAAATGCAACATATGAAAATCTATATAAATTTTTGTGGATTGTTTATATGTGAAACTAGGTAGGTCCAATAGTAAAATAGCCTTTTTATAAATTTGAAACTAGGTAGGTCTAATAGTAACGTAACATTTTTATAAATTTGTTATAGGTGATTTGGACTATAGTATTTATTTATTTTCATTATTATGGAACAAGGAATCTATCCAGCTTTGCTTTATTTAAGTTCTCTCTAATAATATGTATAAAATGCAATAAAACATGTATATAAATAATTTTGTTTTTTTTTATTTAAATTATGATATAAAATTTAAATAAAAATATAATTAAAAACTAAAAATAAAATAAAGTCTTTTACAATTAAATATATTTTTAATTCTTTTTTTTTAATATAAAATTATGATATAAAATTTAAAATAAAATATAATTAAAAACTAAAATAAAATAATTTTTTTTTTACAATTAAATATATTTTTAAATGAATAGATAAATATCTAAACCAATTTTTTCAAAATTTCAATCTTTAATATAAAAAGATTAATCCAAATATAAGTATTGTGACCTAATCCAATAATCTTTATTATCTATAATTTATTTATTTATTTTATATATAAATCAATTATAAAAAAAAAAAAACTTTCCCACAATTAAATACATCCTCAAATAATTGAAAGAATAACTAACCACTTTTTCAATGTATAATACAAAGAAATGTCAATCACAAATCTATATAAGTTGTACAAGTAAATCCAAATTGTACAAAGAAATGTCAATATCAAATCTATATAAGTTGTACAAGTAAATCCAATTGAAATTACCCTGCAGCCAATAACAACCTTCTAATCTTAGATATTTTATTGTATTTAAACACAATGAAAAATGCATAACAAACTTCTAATCTTAGATATTTTATTGTATTCAAACACAATGAATAATGAATACATTATAGTGATTTGATTGATTTGATTTTTGAAAATTTGTAATGCAGTAGTCTATAACGCGACTTTTTGAAAGCTTTTCTGGCGGATTTTTCCGGTAAAAATCCGGCAGCAATTCATTGGAATCCCAAGTTTGATAGCTAGTTTCTGCACAATCAATGGCTCCCAGGGGTTTTTCAGGGCGCTGAATCCAAATATGCAGTTAAAAAACCATTTTAACTGCTAAAAATCAAGATTTAACCTCATCTTCCGCGGATTCCGTCACCGGAATCTCAAAAGTCGCATAAGACAACTCCAATAAGGAAAAATATTTAAATATGTAATTATATTTATAAAGTTTATTTATAAAAAAATAAAAATTAAAAAATAAAAAGTCTTTTTTAAAAAGTTTGATTTTTTTTAATAATATTTGAAAGCATAAATATGCATCATATTATCTACTATAAACTTTTTAATTAAGAAAAAAAAACCTCATAAATATATTTAATAACCAAAAAAAAACTAAATAAATATCATTAAAAGGAAAACTTCAAACTTTTCCAACCTAACACTCTGCGAAATCAAAAGGACATGCATCCTATATAGGCGAGTCTTATTTGTGCGGCTATAGCATAGTTAATGCTATAGTCCTTACACCCTTGACATGAATTTGACATCACTGCATACTATGTTCATGCATCCATGCATGCATCATCACCCCGCTCCGGCGATGCCTCCCTGCCCGCGCTTGACCTCACCGCGACCGTAATCTGGCGATGCGTTCCTACCCGCCTCCGGCTCCGGTGTTCCTGCCCACCTCCGGTTTATGGTTTTAATGAGCTTTACCAACCGCTTAATTACTCCCACCAACCATGTTGAATACGCCCACCAACCGAACTCAATAATGTATCTGATTCTAGACTAATCCCGGCAATTTAGACCCTGCAAACATCGAACAGGATCAAGCCAGAGCAACGGCGAAATAACAGACTTTGGGGATCCCTGCGGCGAACAGACTTTCGAAGTAACAGAGTTTGGTGATCCCTGCTACGAACCGACTTTGGTAGTGCTCTACCCTTGCGCAACGCATGGCAGTTCATATTTTAAATTTTAATCAGATTTCTGTTCAGCGAAAGATGAGGAACAAGAACAATTGTGCTTAATGTCTGCTGCATGTTCTTGGATTCTTTGGTTAATGGAGTGACCAATTTCACCAATGTAGGGAATCCCACAAGGATAAGGAGTTGAGTAGACCCCTTTTATGTGTTTAGGGTTGATCGGGTCTTTAACAGATCTAAGAGAATTTCTAATGGTATTAAGGGACTTGAAGATAACACAAACTCTATCCTTCTTAAGAATATGAACAATCTTAACAAATGCTTTGAGCGCATTAAAAGCTCTAGGAAGAAAGCTTGCAAAGAGCTGTGAGGCTTGATTTAGAACTAGATTTTGGAAGGGAAAGTCTCTCCAGTTTTCAATTATGGTAGTAGTGTTATTGGTTGTCATGTCTATTTGCTAAAAACAAGTGGAAATCCAATCCCAAAGGATGGAGGACAAAAAGAAAGTATTGAACATATGGTTAGAGTCTTCATTGTTGATCTAACAGAGATGACATATTGAGGGGCCTTGAAATCCCCTTTTTTGAAGCTTGTCCCAAGTGAGGTTTTTGTTCCAAAGTAAGAGCCAAAGGAATAAGATGATTTTTGCACAGTGCTTGAGATTCCAGAGCTTTTTCCATTTACTTGGGGGCTCAACATGTTTGGGAAGAGTTGTGAGGCTTGATTTAGAACTAGATTATGGAAGGGAGAGTCTCTCCAATTGCCTTGCTTGATTCCTCTCAAAGGAGTGAAGGCTGGAAAGGGGAAGTCATTCACTCAGGATAGAGGAGAAAGTCTTAGAAATAAGAGTCATTATCGATTGGATCCACTATTTGTTGAACTGAAATGTTGTAAAGACATAATAAATGAATTCCCAACTTATTTTATCGAAAGCTTTGGACATATCTAACTTTATGATCATGCCAAGTTTTTTAGAAGTCAAAAGGAAGGGATCTTCAATAATAAATAGTTATTTGGAAAACTAAAATTACTTTGAAATTTAGACTTTTTTAATTATTTTTAAGAAATGAAGTTTTTTTTATTTAAAATATACTATAAAAAAAGACAATAAGGTTTTGGATATCACTGCTTAGGTTAAGAAATAGAGAAATCGATTAACCATTTATTTATATAAAAAAAGACAATAAGGTTTTGGATATCACTGCTTAGGTTAAGAAATAGAGAAATCGATTAACCATTTATTTATATATAAGGTTTTGGAGATCAGTGCTTATGTTAAGAAGTAGAGAAATCAATTAACCATTTATTTATATATTATTTTGATATTCAGTTAGTTTAAATATAGTTTATAGGTATCTGGAAAAATAATTTGGAAAAAATGTTTAAAAAAATGTTTTGAAAATAGAAGATAAAGGAGCACATTCCTTCCTTTGGTGTTATGGGTTAAATTTAGCAAGAAATTCAATATTGTATCCAGGAAAATGTATTCTATTATTTTAAGTGGTTTTAATATTAGCTTTATTATAAAAGAATTAGGTAATTAATAATTTAAAAACATTATATAATATATATATAATATATATAAAATTATTTTTAATTAGTTTTATATTATTTATATTTTTAAATAAAATTTATTAAAATATATTTTAAAATAATATTTTATTTTCGCATTTATCAAAAAATTAACTCTTGATCATATTATTTGTCTCGATTAGCCCTCTTGCGTTCACATTTATAGAGAACTTAATTTGCGTTCCAGTTTCAGCGTCAAATGTGTATGCCTGTGACCTCCAAAGACTGCGTTGATTTTTTGGGAGTTTGTAAATTGTAAGGGTAAAGATTGGCTCAGGATGGCCTAGCAGTACATACAATCTTTATAAATGGACTCATATCTTTAACTATGAATCTGGCACATGTATAAGAACTGAGCAGGAAGTCATATATTTTCATCACTGTTTTTTAAAATTTCCTGGAGTGAGAGTCTGTAATTAACGCACTCTCAAAAATCTGATTAAAATTTAAAATATGAACTGCCATGCATTGCGCAAGGGTAGAGCGTTACCAAAGTCGGTTCGCAGCAGGGATCACCAAACTCTGTTACTTCGAAAGTCTGTTCGCCGCAGGGATCCCCAAAGTCTATTATTTCGCCGCTGCTCTGGCTTGATCCTGTTCAATGTTCGCAGGGTTTGAATTGCCGGGGATTAGTCCAGAATAAGATACATTATTGAGTCCGGTTGGTGGGCATATTCAACATGGTTGGTGGGAGTAATTAAGCGGTTGGTAAAGCTCATTAAAACCATAAACCAGAGGCGGGCAGGAACACCGGAGCCGGAGGCGGGCAGGAACGCATCGTCGGATTACGGTCGCGGTGAGGTCAAGCGCGGGCAGGGAGGCATCGTCAGAGCGGGGTGATGATGCATGCATGGATGCATGAACATAGTATGCAGTGATGTCAAATTCATGTCAGGGGTGTAAGGACTATAGCATTAACTATGCTATAGTCGCACAAATAGGACTCACCCAACTCATTGAAATCACAGAACCTAGAAACCCACGCCAGCAGTATGGATCATTTTCATTCTTGGAACGAACTGCCCAGGAGCATGGTATTGAGAAGTGCAATGGAAACCAGCTGTGTCTGCTCACAACGGGAGAAAACAAAAGAACCCCACTGTTCTCAGTACGGGAAATTCAAGAGGAAATAAGAGGGTTGTGGGATATAGATACTCAACTATAAGTAGAGTAAAGATCAACCGGATCCAGATAGAAGCAACATTGAAAAGGAAATGGAAGCAAATAGAGGTAAGTGGGATCAAGTAATTGTTGATTTGAAGGACATCAAGAAGCTGTATTTGAAGCTTGAGAAAGAAATGCGCGGGAACTGGAGATGCGAGCTCGAGTGAAAAGCTTAATATCGATCTGTAATATAATTGTGATCAGCTCCGGTGACTCTTCGTTAAAGAAGGTATGGATATTGCCATTTTTAGGCAACTGCACGCTGACCTGATCATTCTGAAGGAAATTTATTTCATTTTATCTGAAGATGGCAGGCCTCAGATGCTATTCTCCTCTTAGGGTGTTTTATCCACAATTCTCTGTCATGTTTTCCAGTTTCAGCGTCAAATGTGTATGCCTGTGACCTCCAACGACTGCGTTGATTTTTTGGGAGTTTGTAAATTGTAAGGGTAAAGATTGGCTTAGGATGGCCTAGCAGTACATAAAATCTTTATAAATCTTTATAAATGGACTCATATCTCTAACTATGAATCTGACACATGTATAAGAACTGAGCAGGAAGTCATATATTTTCATCACTGTTTTTTAAAATTTCCTGGAGTGAGAGTCTGTAATTAACGCACTCTCAAAAATCTGATTAAAATTTAAAATATGAACTGCCATGCATTGCGCAAGGGTAGAGCGTTACCAAAGTCGGTTCACAGCAGGGATCACCAAACTCTGTTACTTCGAAAGTCTGTTCGCCGCAGGGATCCCCAAAGTCTGTTATTTCACCGTTGCTCTGGCTTGATCCTGTTCGATGTTTGCAGGGTCTGAATTGCCGGGGATTAGTCCAGAATCAGATACATTATTGAGTCTGGTTGGTGGGCGTATTCAACATGGTTGGTGGGAGTAATTAAGCGGTTGGTAAAGCTCATTAAAACCATAAACCGGAGGCGGGCAGGAACACCGGAGCCGGAGGCGGGCAGGAACGAATCGCCGGATTACGGTCGCGGTGAGGTCAAGCGCGGGCAGGGAGGCATCGCCGGAGCGGGGTGATGATGCATGCATGGATGCATGAACATAGTATGCGGTGATTTCAAATTCATGTCAGGGGTGTAAGGACTATAGCATTAACCATAGTCGCACAAATAAGACTCGCCTACAACGTAAGGCTTGTTTTTCTTTTTTTTAAACTAAGAATATGCCCACGAGTTAAGTTCTCTATAAATGTGAACGCAAGAAGCCTAATCGAGACAAATAATATGATCAAGAGTTAATTTTTTGATAAATGCGAAAATAAAATATTATTTTAAAATATATTTTAATAAATTTTTATTTAAAAATATAAATAAAATATAAAAACTAGATTAAAATAACATTATATATAATATATATATATGTAGTAATATAGTATAATATATAGTATATATATTATATTATAATGTTTTTAAATTATTAATTACCTAAATTCTTTTATAACTAAAGCTAATATTAAAAACCACTTAAAATAATAGAATACATTTTCCTGGATACAATATTGAATTTCTTGCTAAATTTAACCCATAACACCAAAGGAAGGAATGTGCTCCTTTATCTTCTATTTTCAAAACAATCTTTTAAACATTTTTTCCAAATTATTTTTCCAGATATCTATAAACTATATTTAAACTAACCGAATATCAAAATAATATATAAATAAATGGTTAATTGATTTCTCTACTTCTTAACATAAGCACTGATCTCCAAAACCTTATATATAAATAAATGGTTAATCGATTTCTCTATTTCTTAACCTAAGAAGTGATATCCAAAACCTTATTGTCTTTTTTTAGTATATTTTAAATAAAAAAAAACTTTATTTTTTAAAAATAATTAAAAAAGTCTAAATTTCAAAGTAATTTTAGTTTTCCAAATAACTATTTATTATTGAAGATCCCTTCCTTTTGACTTCTAAAAAACTTGGCATGATCATAAAGTTAGATATGTCCAAAGCTTTCGATCAAATAAGTTGGGAATTCATTTATTATGTCTTTACAACATTTTAGTTCAACAAATAGTAGATCCAATGGATAATGACTCTCATCTCTAAGACTTTCTCCTCTATCCTGATGAATGATCCCCCCTTTCCAACCTTCACTCCTTTGAGAGGAATCAAGCAAGGTAATATGATCTCCCTTGACCTATTTCTTCTTACTATTGAAAGCCTTGGACACACCATCAAAGCTGCACTTCTTCAGAGGCATCTAAAGGTCCTTCCTCCAAGCTCCCCCTTCCTCTTCTCTACTCACGAACAATTCATGGATGATACTCTCCTCATGGGAAACCCCTCTGTCCAAGAATCAATGATGATAAAGCACATCCTTCACTATTTCTCTTGTGCTTCGAGAAAATCCATCAATAACTCCAAATCCCACATGTTTTTCTTTAATACACCTCTAGCTATCCAAACTCACATGTCTCATTTAATTGGTTTTCAAAAGAGCTCCCTTTCGGCCAAACACCTTGGTGCTCCCCTCACTATCAACCCTATTAGACAATTTGTTTCGGTAGACCTACTAAAATTTGAATCCAAACTTTCTCATTGGACCTTCAAAGCTCTCAATCTTGCAGGGTGCTTCAATCTACTTAAGTCAGTCTTGCAATCCATGTATATATACCTTCTATCAGCCCCAGATGCTCTCAAAACCATCATCAACAAAATTAGAAATCTACGGAGACCCTTCCTTTGGGGAAGAGCGAAAAGAGAAAGGAAGTGGGTCCTTATCGCCCGGGACAACTATGTCAACCCAAGATCAATGGAGGACTTAGGCTCAAGGATCCAAGTATTACAAGTGAAGCTCTAAGTGCCAAGACTTAGCGGCATTGGCTCAAGAATCCAACTACTCTTTGGAGTAGAATGTGTAAGAATAAATATGATAACAATGTCCCAAACTCTCAACTTGTTCGAATGACAAGAGAAATTATGGGATATCACATATGGAATGTTGCATTGAGTAATAAGCATCTGGTCTAATATCGTAGCTTCTAGGAGATTTGTGATGGTAGGATTACTCTGTTCTGGGAGGATTATTGGAATGAGTGGTCACAACTATCATCCATAGAGCACTTCCAACCTTTTCAAAATGATATCATCTCAAGAGGTCTTGCTCATGTTTCCCACTATCAGGATCCTCACCCCCCTCACTCCCAGTGGTGTTCGTGGAAGCTACATTCTTCATAATATATTGCACAACACCCTGATGAAGCAACATTCTTATCTAGGGAACTTGCAAAAAGAAAAATCAAACTTTAGATCGGGGATGACATTCTAAGAGGAGATTATCGGCCTTCTAGCAATTTCAGGATCAAAGAACACTGTAA
Source organism: Pinus taeda (assembly GCA_000404065.3). NCBI lineage: Eukaryota > Viridiplantae > Streptophyta > Pinopsida > Pinales > Pinaceae > Pinus > Pinus taeda. Next base: position 17,388 of record APFE031127179.1, read on the forward strand.
GCTTCTCACTCATAGGGAGAATGTTGATCCCCCAAGTAAATGGAAAAAGCTTTGTAATATCAACCATTAGGTAAAAATCACCTTATTCCTTTGGCTTATACTTTGGAACAAAAATCTCACTTGGGACAAGCTTCCAAAAAGGGGATTTCAATGCCCCTCAATATGCCATCTATGTTACATCAACAATGAAGACTCTAACCACATGTTCAATACTTTCTTTGTTTCCTCCACCCTTTGGGATTGGCTTGCCACATGTTTTTATCAAATAGACATGACAACCAATAGCACTACTATCGCAATTGAAAATTGGAGAGACTCTCCCTTCCATAATCTAGTTCTAAATCAAGCCTCACAACTCTTCCCAAACATGTTGAGCCCCCAAGTAAATGGAAAAAGCTCTGGAATCTCAAGCACTGTGCAAAAATCATCTTATTCCTTTGGCTCTTACTTTGGAACAAAAACCTCACTTGGGACAAGCTTCAAAAAAGGGGATTTCAAGGCCCCTCAATATGTCATCTCTGTTAGATCAACAATGAAGACTCTAACCATATGTTCAATACTTTCTTTTTGTCCTCCATCCTTTGGGATTGGATTTCCACTTGTTTTTAGCAAATAGACATGACAACCAATAACACTACTACCATAATTGAAAACTGGAGAGACTTTCCCTTCCAAAATCTAGTTCTAAATCAAGCCTCACAGCTCTTTGCAAGCTTTCTTCTTAGAGCTTTTAATGCGCTCAAAGCATTTGTTAAGATTGTTCATATTATTAAGAAGGATATAGTTTGTGTTATCTTCAAGTCCCTTAATACCATTAGAAATTCTCTTAGATCTGTTAAAGACCCGATCAACCCTAAACACATAAAAGGGGTCTACTCAACTCCTTATCCTTGTGGGATTCCCTACATTGGTGAAATTGGTCACTCCATTAACCAAAGAATCCAAGAACATGCAACAGGCATTAAGCACAATTGTTCCTGTTCCTCATCTTTCGCTGAAAAGACGAAGAAATCTTTAGCTGAACAGGCGATGAAATCTAAGTACCATGTCTGCATTGAGGATTCCCAGGTCATTGGAAAGGTTGATCACTTCCATCATAGGAAGCTAAGAGAGGTCATTGAGATTGAGAAGCATGCAATCAATCTCAACAGGGACGATGGTTGGAAATTAAGCACGAGCTGAATTCTTGCCCTCTCTTCTTGATTGAATTTTTATTGTTAATAAGTTAATCCTATTTGGCTTTCTTAAATAATTATTCTCCCATAGCTAATATTTAATAATGATATTAATCTTATTTTTATAAAAAAATTATTCTTTTTTTTATTAAATATTAAGTTTAAATTAAGAGGAATTATAAATACTATTTATTTAAAACTATTCCTATGCTAGTTCTGATTTTCTATAATAAATTTAAGTACTATATTTTCATTCATTTTATTTGATTTGATCTTATATTAATTTTATATCTTACATTATATAAATATTATTATTTTATTTATTTATTTATTTATTTTTTTATTATTATTATTATTTCGTTTATCTAACATTTGGGACTATTGATTTTTTTCACTTTGTCTTTGGCGATATATTAGATGGTTTAAAAGTCAGACCATCTTCAATGTGTGATTTCATCAGGGAATCTCAACGATGTGATTAATCAGATTGTTTTAAAATGTGCCAAATTCATGATTGATTAATCAGAAGACATGTTAAGTGTTTACTGGTCAATAAATAAAATTAAATATGGTAGAGTGTATAATTAATATTAACTTATGTAATGTAACCTTTTACTCGGTGAAATTAAATAAAAATAACTCTTAAACTAATATATATAAAAAAAACCCGTTGTATTGACCCATGGTATTCATGTGGAATATAACCTATTTAAGGGGAAAATTAAACTAGCTTAGATCTATCTGAGTTTGATGTTATATTTAGATACATAATTATTTCTAGAAAATGATGGCATTGAATCCATGTAGCTTATAAAGGTGAAATTTTTTTACGGATGTGTTTGTGGTGGGCATTTGTATGGATGTGTTCATGGCCCTGTGTTTTTTTGTATGTTTTGTTTCGTTCAAAGTTATTCAAATATTTTTAATAAAATCTAACCCAGAATAATATAAAATTTCTTAAAGTGGATTTATGTTATTTTTGTATCCCTACTTATGTGAGTAGTTTGTACATTGTTAGATGAAACTATGCATGGACATGATTTGGAGTCAACTCTTGCATGGACATGATTTGGAGTTTTGGAGTCAACTTTTGCGTTGCCTTGGGCAATAAAGAGAGGCTTGTAGATGCATGTGGTTTGGAAGAAACGAGTCAATTTATTCATCATGATCCTGAAGGCTATTCGTTGATTCATGAAGGTGTTTTCAAGAAGTGTAAGAAATGGCCAACTTATTCCTCATGCTTCTAGAGTCTATTTGGTTAATTCAGGAAGGTGTTTTTAAGAAGTGCAAGAAATGGGCCAACTTATTCATCATTCTCCTAGAGGCTATTTGGTGATTCACCAAAATGTTTTTAAGAAGAGTAGGGTTAAGCACAGCCTACAACAAAAGTTGAGTTGGTGTGAGGGGAGGAGGTGAGGGAAATATTAGGTAAAATGTAATTATTACATTTTATCTAATATTTATGCCTACCTCCATAACTTTTACTAGGCTATATGGGGAAAATATAATACTATAATATTACATTTTTGATCCATTTCTTATTGATATTTTTCTTTATATTTGAAGTTTAAAAGTAAACAAACTCAATTATAAAATTAGTAGGAGAAAATTAGTAGGGGCGAGGGGAAATATTGAGTAAAATGTAATCTTTAGACGGTTGGGTGGAAAATAAATATTAGGTAAAATGTAATAATATTACATTTTAATTAGTATTTGCCCCCACCCTGACCACTTTTTATTGAGTGGGTTGGCAATAAATATTGGTTAACATATAATACTGTAATATTATATTTTATCCAAGATTTCCCCTCACCCAATTCCACTTTTTATTAAAAAAAATTCTTTATATTTGAGGTTCATAAGTAAACTTAACTCCTATGTAAAGATTTGATCCCACTATAGTAGAGATGTTATAATTTAAAATTTGACTTCTTAAAATATAAAATAAAATAAAATAAATAATTATATTAAAAATAAAATAAATAAAGAAATAAAAACATAAAAATTAAAATTATATTTATATTTAGTTATAATTAATAATTAAACAAGCTTAATCCATCTTAACTTCAGATCTAACAAGCACCTAGAGGGATCAAATTTTTTGAGATGCAAACCCCTTTTAAAGAGAAAAGAGATTTGATCCTTTTTGATCCAGAGTTAAGATTGATCTAGATTGGTTGTATTGAAAGGCATTTTCTATAACGAGACATGAAGAAGATGTGTAATTCTTTCCATGATCAACATGGAGTTGACAAGTGGCATTTAAAAAAACCAAAAAAACATTTTAATATTGATCATAAATAAAAGACAGTCCACTTGCTTTATGTTTTTCCCTTTCCCACCAAATTTAGGTGATACAACTTTGGGTGACATTATTTTTCATTACTTGAAATGCATTTTTAAATGAATTGGAGTCATGAAAAATATCCGGGGGTAATTTTTGGCACTATCTATGTAATAGACAAAGGGACCTTTCCCTCAAAATGTAGCCATACGATTGCAGGAGAGATTGTGGTTTCTTGTTGTTTAAAATGTGTTTTTGAATGCATATAGATTCGACACCCTGAAAAAAACCAAGGATTGCTTGAACTTTGCAAATTAAACAACTTAAACCTATGATTCTTAAAAATTTCTAACAATTTTTGGCAAAATTAGAAAGAAAAAAATGCCTAGAAAAAAGTCATTTTGATTAATAGTTAGATGACATTTTTTATTTTTTAAGTCTAGGCTTAGGCTAGTCTTAATAGAAGCATGATTTGTCTACATATAATTAATGTTATCATTTGAATTATTAAAATTACATATCTCATAAAATATTTTATTTTCTTCATACCTCTTTTTATGAAATTTAAACTAATAATTTGATACACACTAAATCCTTATAAACTAACTAATCTACACTTCATTAAAAAAAATCATTTTGTAATTACATATATTACCTAACCCATTATAATTATTTTAATTAAAATCTCCCAATATAGGTGGAGGGTATTTTTTTCCATTGAGTTAAACTTGAAACGAGAGAGTACTTCTAAAGCTCTTTATTGGATGACGACACTCTTGATATATGATTTGTGAATCCAATTGCAAAAGTGGAAATAATTTGGATTGATAACGACCAACTATATATTATCAAATGACATAAATATTTAGGGATAAATTATTAATAAATAATAGTTTTTATTATTTTTGTCGGTGTAGGATATTAGGTATATAATTTTCATTGATTTGCTATTAATTTATTTTTAACTAAAAAAATTTAAAATCTATCTAAAATTTAACATTATGAAATTTTATTATTGTTAAATAAAGTTTATTTCTATTTATCTCAAATATGATTGGTTGAAGTGTTTCCCCTCTTATTGTATAACGATGGCAATAATTGACTTTTGTTTACTTTATTATTAATCACTATGTATTATATCACTAATTAATATGTACAATAAATATAAATAATTTGAAAAATAACATTATATAGTAATTACTATGTGTCATTAACACAAATGGTTTGTAATTAAATTCAAAAATATCATTTTCTCATTGGTGTAAAGTATTGAATAGACAATTTTTATGGGTTTTATTTTTTAATTAAAAAATAATTTAAAAAAATATAAATTTGAAAAAAAAATGTAAAATCACGTGTGCAATTGTACAACTCTTATTATATCAATCTATACTCTAATGACATGAAGTACTATAATATGAGCATTATAAAAAAAAATATCATTATTCAATTTAATAATAATTATAATTGTTATCATTCTCTAATAAAGTCTTTATCTACTAAAAAATATTTAATTATATAAAAAATAATAAAAAATAAATAAATATTCATATAACTTATTTTATAATTTATTTATTATTATTATTATTATTATTTAAAGCACATACAGCACACATCATGACATTAACATATTTTATTAACTTAAATACAAAAAAATACTAATATAGCTGCTCTTTGTTAAAAATAAAAATTTTTTACTACATTTAAAAAAAATTAAAAATTATCCCTTAACAAAGAGATTATGTTGAAGAATGAAAATATTCGACAATTGCGTTTCGAACATAATTGAATCATTGTGAGCATGTGGTGATACCCATTTGGTTAACCAATGCATAAACCTTTTTTACGGTATTAATGTAAATAGTATTTCAAAACTCTATAAACAAGGTAAGATAAGTATTTGTAAATGATATATTGATTTATTTATAGCTGGGAAGAATATGAAAGAACATTATAGTTAGCTATGAATGTTTGTACAAGTCTATGTTAAGCCAATAAAATGTTCCTTTTTACCAAATTAAGATTTAAATATATATATATATATTAATTATTATTATGAGTATAAGGTTATTATTAAGTGGTTATGCTAAGAATGTATAATATATTTGAAGTGTGTAGATTGTGGTTAGATGGTAGCCCAATAAGTAGGGGAAATATTAAGTAAAGCTGAAATTGTAAGAGAATTGGGTAAGATATTTTTTTAATTGAATTTGAAAGTTTTTTGTTTATTTAATTTACTGTATGTATTGCATAGATTCCCAATACACAGTATAGTTAAGATAGAATTGTTAGCACATAAAGATTTAGTGAAATCTTAGTAATATGTGCATGCATTGAGTTTACATATTGAACATAAATTAAATGAATGAATAACAGACTAATGAGATAAAATATGTTTGGTAATGCATTGAGAGATTGTATGAAAATGTGTGAGGTATGATGTAAATGTCGAGATTGCATTGTGTTCATGAGTCCATGAGTATTGATTTAGTAGTTTCTAAGCTTAAGACAAGTGATTCGATCATATAATGTTGAATTTGTTGATAAGGAAAACTTAGTTGAAGGATTGGTTTTTCCTGGTCAATTTGAGAATTGTATGAAAATGTTAATATATGAAAGCAAGTTTGTCATTAATACTTGGTGGATTATGAAAAAGGCAAGAAGCCTTCAGCATAAAGATTGCTAGAATCCTTGTGATGCATCTACAAATTACTATGATATGATTTGGTCATGACACTCATATTATAAATTATGATGGTACATATGCTTGGTGCATTGAGTACATGCATACTTGTATGGAAAAACCAATTGCATGATTGAAAGTCATGAAAAGAAATAACTTCTAATTATTGAGTAGTGAAATGAGTGACACGAATCCCTCATCCCACAAAACAAAATGGAAACTAATTACTCAAAAATTTATAAATATGTATCTTAGAGAATAAAATAATTATCTAGAATTTAAATACTAAATTTATTTATACTTTATAACTGTTAATAATTAACAAATTATATCATGATCCATAATCTTTTATCTACCCACTCTTTAAATATGATTCTAATTCCTATCCTAACTTTAAATATTTCTAACAAGTACTTTAATATTTTATCTTAACCACTCTTAAATGTGATTCTAATTCGTGTCATAACTTTGAATATTTCTGGCAAAGTGCTTTACTTCAAAGATGACAGTTGTACTTCCTTGTAGTACATATGGTTAAATATCCAAAATAGAAACATATGGCAATTTGATAGAATGGTATTGAATTTTGGGGCGCTTATAAGATTAACATAAATTCCAAATATGAAGATAGGAACATATGGCAATTTGATAGAGTGGTATTGAATTTTGGGGTTGCTTATAAGATTAATGTAAATTCTAAATATGAAGATATATAAAGGTGGGGGGATTTATGGAACCAAGTGTATTGTGATAAGTGAAGTCTATTATACAATTTAGTGTAAAAAGAAATTGCACCAAAAGGTGTATTTTTATAATATATTATGAAGAGAGATTGTATTAAGATAAATAATATAAATAGATTTATAATTTAGATATTTTAAATTAATAATTAGAAAATAAAAATAAAAATTATTACATTGAAAAATTATATTATTATACAGTGTAAGGGAGATATATGATTTTTTCTATATTTAATATATAGTGGACATATGTAATTTTTTCCATTTTCAATATAGAGTGGAGATATGGAATTCCTTCTCATTTCAATATGGAGTTGACATTTGGCAATATATATAATGTTAAAGAGAAATCAAATAAACCAAGGTAAATTCATTTTACTTTTGAATCTATTATGCACTAAGTTATTAAAGCCCTAGATGCAATTTTTTCCACAAAGTTTGCACCTCCACAAAAAATTCTAGATTATTCTGAATACTATTAAAAGTTGAAATGCATCTTAAAAGTAGTTATACACTTTCTATTTTTTTAATTAAAATAATTGATTAAAAAATTGTTATATGAACGAGTGTCATATGGAGTTATGGTTTTTAGATATGTGATATTGATAAACCATGGTATTGTAACAAATCATATTCACAAGTTAAAAAGTCCCATGGTTAAGTAGGGGCAAATCTTCATGGTTAATTTTTATTATTTTATTAATTTTACTAATGTGAGATGTATCATGAAATAAATACTTTGATGCTTTACAGATTGATATCTATAACGTTTACCAGTCATTAAATTTATATAATTATGTTAGTTAATTTATTTCAATTATATTTTTAACAGCTCAAATATATATTGATATCTCAAATGTATATAGTATATTTCAGTTTATTAAAGTTTTAAATCTATAATCTTATTATTATTATTATTATTCATCGGAGTTGTCTATAATGCGACTTTTTGGAGATTTCAGTGACGGAATCCGGCGGAAGAAATGAGGTTAAATCTTGATTTTTAGCAGTTAAAATGGTTTTTTTACTGCATATTTGGATTCAGCGCCCTGAAAAACCCCTGGGAGCCATTGATTGTGTAGAAACTAGCTATCAAACTTGGGATTCCAATAAATTGCTGCCGGATTTTGACTGGAAAAATCCGCCGGAAAAGCTTTCAAAAAGTCGCGTTATAGACTACTGCTTTTTCATCTATGATGGTCAAAACATAATTTAAAAATGGTATTAAAATATCTATTTTCAATTAGATTAAGCAAAACAAAAAATCCAAAATAAAGTCATTTTAATAATAAATGACATGCTTTGCCGTCATACAATTTAAAATTTAAAGGCATATTGTAATTTTTTTCTATTTACAATCAATTTTAAATATATAAATAGATTCAATTTTATCACGTGAAACTTCTAAAAAAATTCTACCCAATTTTAATTAAAATTGATTTAAATAAAAAAACAAAAATCCATTTCATCTTTGAAAATGTATAATTACATATTTTTTTGAAATTTGAAATTTTAATTTCATGTAAAAACTTTTAAGATATAAAAATATCTCTCCTAACAAAATTTATTGCAATAAGCTTTAACGCTCCATCAAACTCATGACTTTGACAACTAACTTCCAAAAATTCTTTAACGCTCCATCAAACTCATGACTTTGACAACTAACTTCCAAAAATTCCAAACATGCTGGACAAATTTCTAACGCTGTCTATCAATTTTGATCAGTGACCTCCATTGATATTCCTAAATGCTTCCACAGTCCACTAATGTGGGCCTGTAATGACTGTTAATGTGAGCCTGTAATGACTGTTTAAATGCACAGTAGTATGTTTTGTGTTATCAGATTGCAGTGCTCCTGGTGTAGCCAGTGTGGCCTTCAAGTCTCATGTCAGCCAACTAAATTGCTGGCACAGTAGTACGTTGGGTGCTATCAGAATGCAATGCTCCTGCTGTCACCAGTCTGGGCTTCTGGTCTGATGCCACCAAATCAAACTAAGGTGCTCGGCCGATACTATACAACTGGTTTAAAACTTTTAAGTGACGGACCAATCGAGGCGATGGACAATCAGTTCGATTCAGGTCGGACAGTACTCCTGTCCAATGGTCTGAGCGAAGCGAATTCAGTGCTGCACTCTTTGACGGCCAGAGTTAAAGAGCCTGCCATAAAGCATTAAATACCTTTTTACATGGGCCGCTCGTTTTCGATAACTTAATAATGCATACTCATTATTTTTTATTTATCTAGTAACCGCATGTGTGTTATCAGGGTATAAGGGCGCATGTAAGCGAACATTTAATACCCTATAGCAGGCTCGTTAGCTATTGTCTCTGTTGACTATTCACATGTCTGACATAAGTCAGCTAGCTTAATAACACACATTCATTATTTTTTATTTATCTAGTAACCGCATGTGTGTTATCAAGGTATAAGGGGGCATGTAAGCTGACATTTAATACCCTATAGCAGGCTCGTTAGCTATTGCCTCTTTTAACTATTCACATGTCTGACATAGGTTAGCTCTTTGACATTTTTCGTTGTAGCATCTTCTGCAAGAGTTCCCCTCTCAATATTATAATTTTACATTATAATTTTACAGGTGTCAGCTCTTTAACATTTTTAGTTGGCTGCATTTTTTGCAATGGAGTTGTCTATAATGCGACTTTTTGGAGATTCCGGTGACGGAATCCGTCGAAAAAAATGAGGTTAAATCTTGATTTTTAGCAGTTAAAATGGTTTTTTAACTGCATATTTGGATTCAGCGCCCTGAAAAACCCCTGGGACCCTTTGATTGTGCAGAAAATAGCTATCAAACTTGGGATTCCAATAAATTGCTGCTTTGATCGGAAAAATCCGCCGGAAAAGCTTTCAAAAAATTCATTATAGACAACTGCTTTTGCAATAGTATTTCTCTTAATATTATAATTTTATCGATAAGTAGTGATACATTATACTGATTTGATTTTTTTCAATTTGTAAAAAAGAAAAATTATTTTTTAAATATGTCAAATATATTTATATCAATTTTTTTATTTATATAAAAAATTAAATTATTTAAGAAAAAATAAATTATTTTTATTAATATAATATTATATATATATATATATTATTTTGATTGGTAATAATTTACATTTATATTATCACTTACCCTTTTATATAAGAAGAAAAACCTCATGAGTATATTTAATAAAAAAACTAATATATTTAAAGGAGAATTCAACTTTTCAACCTTACTTGTTTATACTAAATGAAAACTTTAAAATATTTTAAAACAAAATTTCTTTTGAAAAATATAATATTTTAATGTTTTAATTATATTATCTACTTTTAATCTTTTAAAGGTTAAAATCTCTTATAATATATTTATAACGCAAAAAACTAAACTCATTAAAACAGAATTTCAAACTTTTCCAACTTAATACTCTAAATAACAAAAAATTTAAAATTAAAAAAAATAATCTAAAAACAAAATTTTCTTTGGAAAAAATATGTTCATGTTCATAATATGCCTCATTTATCCATTTTAGCTTTTTACATGTAAAATTAAACTTAGTAATATATTTAATAACCAAAAAAGCTAAATATCATTAAAAGGAAAATTTCAAACTTTTCCAACCTAACACTGCCATAATAATAAAAAATTAAAAATAAATCTGAAAAACAAAATTTTCTTATTTAAAAAGTTTGAAAAAATCTAATATTTAGATGTTCATAAATATGCATGCATATTATCCATTTTAAATCTTTTATATCTTAAAAAAACATTATTGCTAAAAACATCTTATTTCAACTTAAAGTGAATAAGGATATGTTGACTTCTTTTAATTTTTTAATTGAGGGTCTAGATTGGTTTTCAAGAAAATATGGTCATATCCTTAATCTTTATGTTTATTAAAGGATGTAGTGTATCAAAGAATTTGTTAGGTTGCATTGACTTTTAATAAATTTAAAAAATTAGATTTGTGCCACGTAGCTCTCGCCCATCAATTTCCTAGGGATTTGAGATTATTCCAATTCTAATAAATTCCTTCATGATAAGTTCTTCATTTTTTTAGAAGAGTTCTCGGCCAAAATCACATCATAATTCATTTGTCGATGCCTTTGGAACCAACAAGTGTGGTTCATCCTCAGGACAAGTTGAAGAACCAGATCATGGTTGCAACTAAAAAGTGTGGTTCATGGTCAGGACAAGTTGAAAAATCAGATCATGGTTGGAGGATAAATAGAAAGAGCAGATCATCCAACGACTACGTTGGACCAGGAATGGCTACATTTTACCACGAAACGACTACAATAGACTGGGTAACATGACTAGACCAAGAGATATAGAAAAGGATATATAATTAATTAATTAATTAATTTGTTTGTTATTATTATATTTATTCTATTGTGATTAAATTATTGTTGGTATTTACTAAATTTATGCTTTTAATTATTTATTAAATCTTCAAAAACTAGAAGATAAAGATTACTACTATTATTATTATATGAATATTAAGAATAATACTATGATATAACTATATAACCTAATTAGTTAGTTAGTTCTTTGACTTAATTCTACATTTAATAAATTTAACTATACTAAATAACTCACTTAAAAATTATTAGAATATAAATTAAAGTCAATGAAGAATTATGGAAAAATCTAACTATTTTCAATTAGTTAGTTAATTTGATTAATAATTTGATTTATTTATATTTATTTTACTCAACGTATAACAGGATCAATTGGTTTATCTCATTATAATTCTTTCATCTGTGTTCAGGTATAAAAGATTTTTATTTATTTATATATTATGTTAAACAATTAAGGCGTAAAATAAATAAATTATAACCCATTTAAAAAACATCTTATTCTTACTTTTAAGATAGAAAAAATTAGATTAAATGAATAGATAATTATTGCATAACATCAAAGAAAAGAAATGAATAAAATGGCAATAAAAACTTATTTTATATTATATGAATATTGAAGAAATTATAAATGATTAATAACTAGATAACCTAATTAGTTAGTTAGTTCATTGACTTAATTCTAAATTTAATAAATTTAACCATATTAAATATGTAGCAATATCTATTAAAATATAAATAAAAGTCAATGAAGAATTATTTTTTTTGTAAACATTGTAGAACTCTCTATATTTACTTTTCTAAGAAGAAATTTTACAACCATGTCCTCTCGAGTAGTTACTTGGCGGAAGGAAACTAGGTGGCCACCGAAGGAAACTAGGTGGCCACCGGTCAACATTAACCCACTCCAAAATTTAAATAAGTTCATCATAAACCATCTACTTCTCGAGAGCGTATCTTTACTGTCTTTACAGAGCATAACAAAATTACTCATTTTCTTCATCTAAAACAATTCAAAGACAAGACAGAGCATAACAAAATTACTCATTTTCTTCATCTAAAACAGTTCAAAGACAAAACACAGACTCTAAGCTAATACTAATCCTCATCAGAGGATGTTATGTGAAACAAAACCTTAGCATCAAAACCTAGAGCCTTCACCCCAGGGCCTGGAAGCACTTGTTCCTGTGTCAGTTTCCACTTTATCTTCCATAGCATCTGCTCAATCCGACTGAGTGCTAGGTTATTCCTATAGGTTAAGTGTAGGAATTTACAGGGTAAGTTCCTCAGACAGAACACCAGAAGGACACCGCTCACAAACAGATCACAGATCAATACACCAGTATTTTGACGTGGTTAAAACCCTCAGAGAGGGAAACAGTCCACGGCCTGCGCCAACGTGCCTACTACAGGCAATTTATTAATAAAAGAATGAAAATTTACATAAGCTTCTCTCATGCACGGTTAACCTACAAATGACCCTCCATGCGCTTTAAATAGAATTCATGGACCAATCGGGTGTCAAGCCACGGATCAAGTGTCGGTAATACCGAGGAGAGATTGAACCGTCGGATCACTACATATCGTGACCGTCGGATTGTAAGTTACAAAATGTACAATGGTAAAGAAACACACTTTA